>JALAZF010000418.1:5355000-5606447 GCA_022829125.1 Lathyrus tuberosus | reverse complement strand
GCAGAGGATGTCATAAGAGGATTTTACAGAAGATCTAGCCTCTTCAAACTCTTGTGACTTCGCTGGGGATAATGACCATCAGTTTCGGTGTCGACGAGACCACTCTTTTGGGGAACCTGTGACCGTTATCGACATAGAAAAGCTTGTAGCTGTTGGAAATACTGTATGAGAGAATCGACTTAATAAGATGCAACGGTACCCAGTTGAACTTAATTCACTGATATCGACCCGTTATGAACAATCGTCGACCGAACGATGAACGCCGATCTCCTTACCCATAATTGCCCCAGTCTTTTGCGTGGGGTGATTTATTGCTGGTCTTGTGCTTAAAATCATCTGCACCTGCTACCTGCAACAAAAGAATATGCCCACATGCCCCGAATATTGCGTGGCTAGAATTCACCATCCGGGAGTATTCAACATTCGAAGTAATTTCAAATATTTTTTCTGCGCATGTTATTGCGAGGCTGCCATGTTTTCAAATGCAATGTTTTATCAACAATTAGGACGTTTTTGCAAACAAAGCAATAAAACAAAAATAGAAAGCTTTTTATTGCAATTCAATTTATTGACTGAGAGCCCAGAATAGGCAATTACATCTGGAAGCAATCCCTGGAAAGAGGTGATCGCTGAAAAATTGAGAAAAGAAACTATCCTAATGGCAATGTGAAAACGGAATTCCACTGAGTTTCCATTCTGTTATGACCAGTATGTTTTCAAAACTCCCCGACCTTGCCTTCTGAGGAATGATCAGACCGATTCCTACTCTTCAGAACGTCAGTTGTTCAAACGGTAATGGGTACAGATAACTCAGACTGTAGTCATTCGCTTAAATCCCTCTTTTGTGTGGACCGCCGTTTCAGGTTTTCGATCCACCAGGATACCCTTTTTTGCCTAAGTTGCCCTTTCGGGTTTTCAACTTACCGGGTGTACGATTTTTTTCAATTATATCCCTAATTTTTGCCCGAACCTTATTCTGTTTTTGGTTCGCCGGGATGCCCTTTTTTGCCTGGATTTTTTTATTTTTATTATCCAGCGGGTCTATTCATGCGAAGTATTTTTTGACTACGTCCGAGTTGACAGGGGATGAAAAGTCTTCGCCATCCATGGTTGTAAGCAATAAAGCTCCGCCCGAAAAAACCTTTTTAACCACGAATGGACCTTCATAATTAGGAGTCCATTTGCCCCTGTGATCTGTATTGGGAGGAAGGATCCTTTTGAGTACCACATCTCCGACTTTATAAACCCGAGGACGCACCTTCTGGTCAAATGCCTGCTTCATTCTGCGCTGGTATAGTTGCCCATGACATACAGCCGCCAATCGCTTTTCCTCAATAAGGCTCAACTGATCAAATCTGACTCGTACCCATTCAGCTTCATCTAGCTTAACATCCATCATGACTCTGAGGGACGGAATCTCTACTTCAACCGGTAGCACTGCCTCCATACCATATACAAGTGAGAATGGGGTTGCCCCAGTGGACGTGCGTACCGACGTTCGATACCCATGCAAAGCAAATGGTAACATCTCATGCCAATCTTTGTACGTGACAACCATCTTCTGCACAATCTTCTTGATATTTTTGTTGGCCGCTTCGACCGCGCCATTCATCTTTGGGCGGTACGGAGAAGAATTATGGTGCTCGATTTTGAAATCCCGGCATAACTCAGCCATCATCTTATTGTTCAAATTAGAACCATTATCAGTAATGATTCTTTCGGGAACTCCATATCGGCAAATGATATCCCGTTTTAAGAAACGAGCAACCACTTGCTTAGTAACATTGGCATAGGATGCGGCTTCAACCCATTTGGTGAAGTAATCAATTGCCACCAAGATGAAACGATGACCATTGGAAGCTGTGGGCTCAATCTTTCCGATCATATCAATGCCCCACATGGCAAACGGCCAAGGCGACGACATGATGCTCAACGGATTTGGAGGCACATGCACCTTGTCTGCATAGATCTGGCATTTATGGCATTTGCGGGCATATTTGCAACAATCTGACTCCATCGTCAACCAATAATATCCCGACCTTAACAACTTTTTAGCCATTGCCTGCCCTCCGGCATGAGTACCGAAAGAGCCTTCGTGCACTTCAATCATCAACAAGTCTGCTTCATGTCTATCCACACATCTAAGCAGGACCGTGTCAAAATTTCTTTTATACAGCACGCCATCTTTGTTCAAGAAGAAACTACCAGCTAACCTTCTCAACGTCTTCCTGTCTTTGGACGATGCCCCGGGCGGGTACTCTTGACTTTTTAAGAAACACTTAATGTCATGAAACCATGGCTTGTCATCAGACGTTGCATCTACCGCAAACACAAATGCTGGTCTGTCAAGGCGGGATACCTCAATCTTAGGTACATGGTTCCATCCTTGCACTTTGATCATGGAAGACAAAGTGGCCAAGGCATCAGCGAACCTATTCTCATCTCGAGGAATGTGGTACAGTTTCACTGTTGTGAAAAATGTCAGCAATCTCCTCGTATAATCTCTATACGGCACTAGATTTGCTTGGTGCGTGTACCAACTCCCTTTCACTTGATTGATTACCAAAGCTGAATCACCGAATATATCAAGGGTTTTAATCCGTAGATTAATCGCCTCCTCGATCCCCATTATACAAGCTTCGTACTCTGCTTCATTGTTGGTGCATCCGAAAGTTATTCGGGCAGTGAAAGGCATATGAACACCTTCCGGCGTGATAAGAACTGCTCCAACTCCGCACCCATTCATATTGACAGCCCCATCAAACATCAGACTCCATTTGGATTCAGGGTCTGGCCCCTCCTCCGGAAGTGGTTCCTCACAGTCCTTAGCTTTGAGAAACATGATGTCCTCATCAGGGAAGTCAAACTTCATGGGTTGGTAATCATCAATCGGCTATTGCGCAAGATAGTCGGACAAGATACTTCCTTTGATGGCCTTTTGTGAAGTGTACTGAATGTCATACTCTGTCAAGACCATTTGCCACCGTGCAACTCTGCCTGTCAATGCTGGTTTCTCAAAAATATACTTGATAGGATCCATTTTTGAAATCAACAAGGTCGTGTGCCTAACCATATATTGCCTCAATCGCTTAGCGGCCCATGCAAGCGCACAGCATGTCTTTTCAAGCATTGAGTATCGGGACTCACAATCATTGAACTTTTTGCTCAGGTAGTAAATAGCATGCTCCTTCCTACCTGTCTCGTCATGTTGACCGAGAACACAACCCATGGAACCTTCAAGCACTGTCAGATACATTATCAGCGGTCTCCCTTCAACTGGAGGCATTAGAATCGGAGGTTCCTGCAAGTATTCTTTTATCTTATCGAATGCCAATTGGCAATCGTCATTCCACCTGACCGTTTGATCTTTCCTTAACAATTTAAATATTGGTTCGCACGTGGCTGTTAGGTGAGATATGAACCTCGCAATGTAGTTCAATCTACCCAAGAAACCACGAACCTCTTTTTCTGTTCTCGGTTCAGGCATTTCTTGTATTGCTTTCACCTTAGCAGGATCAACCTCGATTCCTCTTTCGCTCACAATGAAACCCAGCAACTTTCCAGAACGCACCCCAAACGTGCACTTGTTTGGGTTTAATCTCAGACGGAACTTTCTCAACCTTTCAAACAGCTTTTTCAGATTAACCAGATGTTCCTCTTCTGTTCTCGACTTGGCAATCATATCATCTACATAACATTCGATCTCCTTATGAATCAAGTCGTGAAACAATGTCACCATCGCCCGCTGGTACGTTGCCCCTGCGTTTTTCAACCCAAAAGGCATTACTTTATAACAATATGTACCCCACGGAGTAATGAACGTGGTCTTCTCCATGTCTTCAGGTGCCATCTTGATCTGGTTGTACCCGGAGAACCCGTCCATAAATGAGAACACTGAAAATTGAGCTGTATTATCGACCAGCACATCAATATGAGGTAGTGGAAAATCATCTTTCGGGCTAGCTTTATTAAGATCTCGATAATCCACACACATTCTCACTTTTCCATCTTTCTTCGGTACTGGCACGATGTTGGCTACCCATGGAGGATACTTTGTCACAGCAAGAAAACCAGCATCCCACTGCTTCTGGACTTCCTCCTTAATCTTTAAAGCCATGTCGGGGTGAGTCCGACGAAGTTTCTGCTTGACTGGCGGACATTCTTCTCTCAATGGCAGCCTGTGCACAACAATATCTGTATCCAACCCCGGCATGTCTTGATACGACCAGGCGAAGATGTCAACATACTCGCGCAACATTTCCATCAAAGTTTGCTTCACATCTGCTTGCAAGCTGGCACCAATCCTGATCTCCTTCTTGGCGTCCTTGGTACCAATATTGATGATTTCTACAGTCTCCTGATGAGGCTGGATGACCCTTTCCTCCTGTTTCAACAATCTGGCCAGTTCTTCAGGGAGTTCACAATCTTTCTCATCCCCTTCTTCGGCTTGATAAATCGGATTGTCAAAGTCATACATGGCCATATCAAAATCGTTATCAGTGGTATCCGGAGGATCAAGTCTGCATGAACGGGTTCATGCCTTATTTTAGAATTTATTTTTAAGCAAAACAAAAGAAAATGAAACATTGCCATTTTATATTTTTTGTGCAAAAATAAAAACTGAAAGACAGAGAACAAAATTTGATTGCAAAACGTCCTTTATTAATGATTAAACATTGCAAATGCAACCATGGTGGCCCTACAAATGAATCTATACGCCTTGGGCAGAGCGCAAGATTTTGTCATGCATTATGGTTAGAAAAAACAAAGAAAAATTACTCTGTCTGAAGAGTAACCCGGATGACTTCTTCAACGAACCAGTTTTGCACTTGTTGTCCCGGAACATGAGGGCGTACCCAATTGTCCAGGTCACAATCACTGTCAACACTATCCTCTGTGGCTGCACAAGACTGGTCCATGTAGATAATTCCCCCACTATTGAAAGTAATGGGTCCCCTGCTCCCCGCATCTGAAGTTGTAGAGGGATGATAACCAATACCAAATTTGTCTTCCTTCATTGGGGTCTCTATCAACCTGCCCCAACCTTGGGCGTTGCCTGCCCTGACGACCTCGACAGCTTGTTTGTAAGATGAAATAGAGGTACCAGCCCCAACTGGTACAGAAGAAGACTCAGGTGCATCGTCAATGTTGACTGCTTCAAATGATTGGCACAGCATCTCATGAATTTCCCCATCCATTTCAATGTACTTGAATGTGGACAAGTGACTCACAAAGATGTCTTCCTCCCCACACACTGTCACAACCTGCCCTTCAAACTCATACTTCAGCT
This sequence comes from Lathyrus tuberosus, assembly GCA_022829125.1. Taxonomy (NCBI): domain Eukaryota; kingdom Viridiplantae; phylum Streptophyta; class Magnoliopsida; order Fabales; family Fabaceae; genus Lathyrus; species Lathyrus tuberosus. The sequence continues at coordinate 5,601,157 of JALAZF010000418.1, read as the reverse complement.
TTTGATGTAGAGTAGAAGTAACAGCCCCGGCTCCGTGAATCCAAGGGCGTCCCAATAGGCAGCTATATGCAGGTTGTATGTCCATTACATGGAACGTGGATTTGAATACCTGTGGTCCAATTTGTACGGGCAATTCCACCTCACCAAACACAGATCGTCTGGTCCCATCGAATGCTCTGACCACCAATTCACTAGGCCTTAAGATCAAACCATCAACTTCCAGCTTCATTAATGCCTTCTTGGGCAAGACATTGAGTGATGAACCAGTGTCTACCAGTACATGAGATAACACTGCGCCCTTACACTCCATCGTGATATGCAAAGCCTTATTATGGTTTCTTCCTTCAACAGTCAAATCTCTACTTGTAAAGCCCAAGCCATGGCTGACATTAACATTGGAGATTACGCCCTCGAGCTGATTAACAGTAATTTCTTGCGGCACGTACGCACTCTTCAACACTTTCAACAACGCCTGCCGGTGCGCATCAGAGCACATCAATAGTGACAGGATTGAAATCTTTGAAGGGGTCTGATTCAGTTGGTCCACGATCTTATAATCGCTTTTCTTGATTATCTTCATAAATTCTTCCATTTCCTTATCAAAAGTAATCTTTGTCTCTGCTTCAGGTGAAGGCTCACTTTCAATCACCTGTTTACCCTTAGCCTTTGCTGCAGCTTCTACCTCCTTATCACTTCTCAAGGTTTGGGGAGCGAACAACCTTCCACTCCTTGTAAAGCCCCCTACACCCCCTACATTATCAACATTTGGGCTGACTGATGACTCAACTTCCTGTTTTTTACCTTCGTAATATACATCTGCCCCCTAGTGCCATGGGATAGCCTTCGTAGACGTGAACGGAATTGGTCCTGGCACCGTGATAGTGACAGGACTGGGCCTTTCCGGCGCAACACTCGCCACGGGAACTGCATTGACCGGCATTTGAATCTCAGCGGGAGTGTAATAGATGGTCACGGTTGATATCTCATCAGTGTCTTTCACGACTCTGTCGAACTGTAGACATCCTTCATCGATCAGATTCTGTAAACCCATCTTCAACTTATCACAGCCGTTCTCCTGATTCATACACTCAAAGCAATCTTGATTACAGCCCGGGAACACCTGTCCCTTCAATAAGCGATCTTTTACAACCAACAAAGAAGTTTTCACTTGATGAACGTCTAACACCAAATTCACTCTCCTCCCATCTTCAATAGCGTACACATTTGCTGCACTATGATCAGGCATGGGATGCTGGGTAATATTAGGAGCGGGAGAGAAATTGATGACTTTAGCATCAATCAAATCTTGTACTTTATGATGGAAAGCCCAGCATTTTTCAATGGAGTGCCCCTGAGCACCTGAGTGGAACTCACAACGAGCATTAGCATCGAAGTTAGGTGGCAGGTTTCCAGCAACCGGAGCTTTCATAGTACGGAGTTCTACCAACTTTAACTCGAGTAGCCGGGGCAACAGCGCGGCATAAGTCATAGGGAGAGGATCCATCTTACGATTCCTCTGTCTAGACCTTTGCTGGAAAAAAGGGTTGTTGCTGTTGAACTGGTTGTTGGGGTTGTTGTTTCTGAACAGACGGTGTGGGATTGTCACAGCATCTACCCGATAATAATCTCGAGAACGCCCTCTGCCTCGTCCTCTAAACACAGCATTCGTATCACCTTCTCTTCTTTTCTGGTTATTAGCGAACGGTTTCTTCGTCCCCGAAGAGCCAGCCCCGCTCACATCCTGGATCTTTCCAAGCTTTAACAGACTTTCTATTCTTTCTCCCGCAATCACAATATCAGCAAATCCAGTCGACGGACAAGCAGCTAATCTATCCAGATAGGCCCCTTGCAAGGTGCCCATGAACATATCTGCCATTTCTCTGTCTGACAAGGGAGGTTGAACCTGGGCAGCCATTTCCCTCCACCTCTGTGCATATTCTTTGAAACTCTCCTTGGCATTTTGTGACAATCCCTGCAATTGGGTGCGGTTGGGCGCCATGTCAATATTATACTGGTATTGCTTCAGGAACGCTTCTGCCAGATCTTTCCAATTCTTCACAGCAGCTCTACTCAACTTCATGTACCAGGTCAAGGACGCCCCCGCCAGACTGTCCTGAAAATAGTGCATCCATAGCTTCTCGTCATCCGTATGGGCTGAAATCTTCCCAAAGTAAGCTTGAAGATGCGTTTGGGGACACGCATTGCCGTGATACTTATCGAAAGTAGGAGGTTTGAATTTAGGGGGAATTCTGACTCCTGAGACCAGCCCCAAGCTGGTAACATCAATACCCATAGAGTTCTTGCATTCTATGGCCCTGATCTTCTCTGCTAACTCATCATACCTTCGATCACCTTGATTACCCACATCAGCATCCAGCAGAGTAAATTGGTCTTCCAGAGTATCCTCAAGAGTAACACCAGCATGCCTACCATTTCCATTACCCCGATTGTTACCACCAGGAGGAGGGTTGCCACCGGGAGGAGGAATGCCATGTCCCTGTGAATTGTCATGATGATCACCTTCGGGCCCATTGTCGGGACGCTCTACCAGAAGCCTCAGTCTCTCCTGATTTTGCGCCATGCCAGTCATGAGGGTCATGAACTGGTCCATACGCGCCCTCATTTCCGCCAAATCACTTTGCACTTGATCCATGATTCTTACTTGATTCCTTCGCGTCGAATATCGGTGAATATGACTCTCCGCTATAATGCCTGAAACCAAATAAAGGTTAGAGACCCCGCAACGAGTACCTGAAAAGCAAGTAACAAAAATGCAAAATGATATGCAATGCCATGTTATGTTATGTTTATCATTTCCAAAGTGCTTTACACCCTGATTCCAATCCAACCACAGAAATCTGAAGACCAGAAATTGTGATATAAAGAGACGTGTCGTGGTCATGTGCTTGTGTGCGGCTAACTGATAAGAAATAATCCTGAATAAAACTGCTCATACTCATTCAACAAAATATTCAAGTACATTTAAGAAAGGTTCAACCGCAAATGCAATACAAGGAAAAAAATGGATCCATCAACAAGCCTGATGGTAGCCATTAACAACAAAATATAAGGAAAAGAACATCAGTCTGACAATTCCACACCCTTCAGCTTATCACTTGAGTATTTGATTTCCTCAAAAAGTATACGGGTACGCTGGTGATTCGGCTTTTCAATCATTTCTTTGATCAAGACATCCCATTTCTCAAGAGCTTCAGTTAAAGAACCCATGTGCAACATCAGAGCTTCGTCATCACACACTCCTTTGTGTCTCTTTATGCCGGCTTGCGTCTTGAGTATTTCCCTTTCTATCATGACTTCTTCAAGCTCTTTCTTGGTATTCTTCAACTGGCTTCTAGCTTCTTCTAGCTGTTCTTGACTCTTACCGAGGCTTTCCCGATACTTTCTCCTCTGCTCATGTGCCTTTTTAAGCTCCTCGTCTTTAGTCTTCGACTGATCCTTTAACTCGGCATTTTCAATTCTGACTTTATCCCAAGCTTGACGAAGTTGAGCTAATGAATCCTTGCTTCGGGCTAAAGCCTGTTTTGTAATCTTGTGAGCCTGACTAGTGTCATCTGCTCCCAAAGTAAGTTTCCGAAAGTACCGAGCTCTGTCATCAAAATCTTCCTCTTTGTCAGCCAAGGTTTTTTCCGCTTTCAAGGCTCTCTTTTCCAACTCTTTGTTGTCAGCTAGAGCTTTCTGAAGGCATCTGCTCATTCCAGAATTCTCTATCTGCAACTCTCTGACCATTTTCTTCCACTTCTCACATTCTTCAATAGCCACCATAGTGGGTTGTTCTGGCTGTGCTGAACATAAAAGAGGTCCCCTTGAAAAGGGTAAAAGCAATTCCTTTACTTTCGTCTCAATCCACCTGTCATATTCAGGATAAGATCTACAATCTCCTTTTCCAAAAACTGCTTTTCCAATTTTGTGCTTATCTTTCCAAGCATTCACTACTTCTACCACCTTCGCATCTTTAGTTCCTGTAAAGAATAAAGATTCTTCCACATCTTGCTCTGTAGGAGGATCCCTGGAAGCATACCCAAACTGTCGGATGGCCAAAACTGGATTATAATTGATCCCTCCTTTTCTTCCAATCAAAGGCACATTTGGAAAATTCCCGCATCTTGTGACAAGCTCTATTCTCAATAACCGGTGGTCAAACCATACAATGTTATCAGCAGTTAAACTCATCAATCGTTTAGACCATTTCGCCACATCTTTGGTTTCCACAAAGGCACCTGTCTGAGGCAGATGTTTGAAAAACCAATGACTCAGCAGTGGAGTACAACAACTAACAGATCCTCCCCTCCTTTTCTCATTCTTATAGTGCACGGAATGATAAAAATCTCCTAACAAAGTAGGGACTTGGATTTTTAAGAACGAAAACTCTTGTCGCTTGCATATCCACAAAGTCTTGCTGATTGGGAAAGAAAACTAGGCCATATATGCAGAGAGCCAGAATGGAATTGTAAACCGTCCAATTTTTAGCACTTGCAGCCTCTTGGGCCTGTCCAGACAGAAATTCTAAAGGAAATCCGCTAACTCCATTTTTACTGCTCACACCACTCTTTATCACTGCCTGATCCATTTGTAAAGCAGCAGCAATTTCTTTTACGCTGGGAGAACTACCAGAGAAGAATGGTATTGCCGACGTGATCGGAATTCCCAAAATAAATGAGAATTCTTCCAGTGTTGGCATCAAAATGTAATTTGAAAAAAGAAAGCACCTCAACGAAGGCTCGTAGAACTGCAGCAGAGTGTGTAAAGCATCATGCTCATACTTGGTGATTGTACGGACCATCCCAACCAAATTCCCGTAGCTCTTCTGAAACCTATCAAGAATACCCGGACCAGCCATATCTATAACTTTGAGCAATGAATCCAAGACAGGATCTGGAAACTTGTAAGACACATTGTTCTTTCTCTCGGCGACGATCTCTGTTGAACCCATGGATCGGAATCAGAAATGTATTATGCACCTGAAAATGACAAACATAACTGTTATGATATGATAATGCAATGCAAGAGGGCATGTGATCAGGTAATCAAGTGTCGGTGTCTGTATTGAACTGTGTGCACTGTGTCTCTGTATTGAATCTGGCAATATCTGAGATGAACACTTAAATCACTGTCATAGGATACAATGTCTGAAATCATCATAGAATCACAAGTAAGGTAGGTAGGAGGCTGGGTTTCCTGCAAACCTGTAAACATCCCGCCCATACTCACATGTGGTTCTTAGAAAATAAGGCTTGTCAGCTTCGGAGGTTTGAGAAGCAATAGCACATTCAGCCCGTAGGATACAATGCTATGCCAATCAAAGAGGTCGTCCACTGACTCCCCTTAGAAAATAAAGGTCCTCCTATGCAAGTTCCAAAGTGGGCCCTCGGGTGCGAATGGGTTTGCCACAGAATGTGGTCTGCCATTGTCACCACTAAAGAGGGATATTTCCACTAAGGTCCTCATGATCGGTCACTAGAGTCAACAGCTCTCTAGATCTACATCCTGGAATACGCAAGATGCGTATGCCACGACGTGTCCCAAGATAGCCTCGTCTAGCTGTGAATTTCGTGAACACCCAACGCACTCCAAACGGCACGTAGGTCCCACTACTCTCCACTCTAATTCTAAGTGTATACTCAAGCCTGTGTAATGGGCTTATCTCTCAGAAATCCCATCCCGCCAAACAGAAAATAGCACAGTCCAGTATAGCATAATATATCATATGAAATGAAAATGCTAAAATACGGTAAATACAGTAATGTACAGTAAAGCAGTAAATAACCATACAATAAAACAGTAAATACAACACAACAGTAAACACCCCGTGAAAGAAAAACAGACAAGCGCTAGGATTGACTCGCTTAGGGATGGACCAGCAATAGGTCAACCTCATGTCCCCAGCAGAGTCGCCAGCTGTCGCTCCCGGGATTTTCATCCAAGTACAAACGCGAAGGTGGCACCGAACAGAGTCGCCAGCAATGTGTATTTATCCCAAGAGAGGGAAAGGAAACACTGCGTAAACCTGAAGGAAGGAAAGAACATGGTCTTGCGACCAAGAGAAAGGGTAAGGGAGTCGGTTACGCGCAGGGAAGGTATTAGCACCCCCACGCGTCCATCGTACCCGATGGGATCCACGCTTGCTTGTTTCGATCAAAGGGTGTAAAGAAAGGAATACTGAGAAAGAACTGAAAAAGGAAAGGAGAAAGAGAAACAAATGTAGGGAAAATAAAAGAAGTGCTCGCATGGGCCCTACCCCACTGCCTACGTATCTCATCGGGAACATGAGAATCAGAGCGACGTAGTTCCCCTCACCGGGGATGGATTGTTTGTGTTTTTTAAGGAACGGCTAACGTTCTAGCTCAGGTGTTGCAGGCTCGCTGGTCCGAGTGCGTTACCATCTTGCAAGAGAACGAGTAGGAGCACGTTCGTGCGTTGAGAGTGAATGAGGTGAGAAAAGAATTCCCGAAGGAAAGACATTATTGTTTGTTTTTGTCTTTTAAGAGTTTTTCATTTGTTTGCATATGATAGTGTATCTGAATCTTAGTCATTGGAATGTGTACATCCTCACATTCCAAGATGGAATGGGTAAGAAAGCACACTAAGAGTGAAGAAGACCCCCACACTTAGTTCCAATTGTCAAGGTTCAAACACACTAGCATACTTGTGTTTATTAAGTGTTTTGTTGATTAAGAAATGAAGAAGTGTTTTTTATTATTTGCACCTTCAACAAGTATTGCATTTAAGTCCCTCATACAAGATCAAATGTTTAACACATTGACCCAAGATGGGCTATATGCTATACATTCTAAGATTATAAGAGAAGACCCCTTATAACCTTTTCTTTATATGAAAGGCCTAAATGCAATAAATGCCTACCTTTATTAGATGTTTTGAGTTTCCTTTAAAAGATGAGAAGAGAGACTCAAGGGAGGATAAAGGTAAAAATCTATATGGACTAAGACTCAATCCTAATTGATTAGTTAAGGGAGTGATCCTAAGGTTTGTGAGGTTTCAACCTAACGTCTAAAGAAAGAAATGAATTAAACAATTCACTTCTAAAGTAGAAGATGAATGGTAATTCACAAAGGGCAAGTGATGAGTTATTAAAAGAAAGCACATAAGTGCTTAACAAAACACAAAATGGAATTGTAAAAGAGAAAGGATAGAAGTTGAATGTGGATTCCTTATCCACACTCAATTGAAACTTACCAAAGCCCCTACATGGTTAGCACAATCACTTACAAGTAAAGTAAGAAAGTATAATGAACAAATCAAATTCAAACAAGTTGACAAACAAAGTAAAAGGAGATTGAATGCTATACATGCTTCCAAGTCAGAATGTAACTCATATTTACACAACCTAATGTTATCCTAAATGAGCATACCAAATCATGCAAACAAAATCTCAATCCAACAAGAAGCAAAGAAGAAAAGGTGAAGTGATGTGAATGTGGTTCATACTTGTGAAACAAGTGACTTAAGGTGCAAGATAAACATCAAACATGCAAAGATGAAACCCAAATGTCACAATCAGAAGTCAATTAACATGCTATACATCCTCAAACAAAACCACAACTCATGGCACAAGTGCCTTCATGATCAAGCAAACCAAACATGAGGCATGCATTCACAAAATGAACAAGTTAAACTTCATGCTTCAAACAAATAGCAAACATGCTCCAAAAATTATGACTTTCACCAATCAAACACCTTAAACCCATGCCATTAACATATCAAGTCCACAAGCAATGAATCAGAACCAAAGTCACTCAACAATTAGGTCAAAGTCTCATGGAAGTTTCATGCATTCATGCTCAAAGCAACACATCAAAAGTCATCCAAAAAAGACTTAAAAATCATATCATAAATCTCAAACATACCTCAACATATTGTGACCACAATGCAAAAAGAAAGGCATCAAAATCAATTTTTATGATCAAGAACAAAAATGCACAAAATCATATGTCACATTAAGTATGCATGCAAATGGAAATTCAAAAGAAATAATGGAACAGGGGCAAAATGGTCATAAAATCAGAAAATAAAATCATAGAAAATTTCCTAAATGTTTTAAGAATACACATGAATTTTTGTAGAATTTTATTATATGTTTTGGTATTTTTAAAAATTAATTATGAAACGTGTAGCAAAATGAAAAAAAAATAAAATGGAATGTAAATGTGAATGGGGGTGCATGCCTAGTAACTATTCAGTTCAAATTACATTGGGCCTTAACCAAGGGGGTGTGGATATCAATCTGGCTTAGGTCCAGCTACGCGCATAACACACTAACAAACATGAACTCTCAGTCAACAATCTTGACTCAACCCCAACCATCAGATCAAGTCCAAGTCAAACCAAAGTCAAAGTATGCATGATCAACAAACACACATGAATGTCCACACTCCCTATCGTGTACCATGCCATACAAAGTTCAAGTGAGATTCAGAAAAATGCACGTGAATGGCATGTGATTTTTAATGTGTTGGCACGCTCCTCACCACACGATTAGAACACATCAACGGCCATGATTTAAACTGCAAACAAAACCCTAACCAAAAACCACCGGCCGGAGAGGGACCTCCGGTCACCTTCTCCGGTCACACGCCACCGTCTGCAACTTCAATTCTCCCAGAATCTTACAAACAGTATACCAAAATGAAGAGGAAGTAATGTAGAGCATGAATCCAGTGACAAAACATACAAAAAGCTCATGAAATGGGAGAATCGAGCATATGAATATTTGCCCTAACATTTCAACTCTGCCTCTAAAGGCCTATCAACTAGCCAGACAAGTTCTTGAGCTTATATGAAGCATCAAGAACCTGATAACATCTTCACATTAGGTCTATAAGGGAAGAAATTCGTACCTGAAGATTTATGATCTTGATGTGTTCTTCAGAAAAACCAGAGATGTTGCTTCTTCTTTGAGTTTCTTTTGGCCAAATAAAGGCTTAGATGCAGAGAATGAATGATGCTTCAGTGGAGGAGAGTTGATATCCAAGCTTCAAAACAGTTGCAATGTGATGAAAATGGAGATAGAATCAGAGATATTCTGAGATGAAGATGAGGAAGATGAATGAAATGGAGTTTGAAAATCAGTTGCAATGTGGAGGAATTGAGAGAGAATCGAGAGAATTTCTGAGTTGAATGTGAGAAAATGAAGTTAGGAATGAAATTTGAGAGTGAAGTTTTTATTTATAGTGTGAGCTAACCATAGTTAACTGAGTGAGTCAGCTGAGTCATGGTGGTTTGGGTGAGTCATCCCTAACTAACTGAGTCAAGTTAGTTAGGGAGAGCAATGATATGGTGATGGCAACTCATGATATGCTATGGTGGAGGTGAAAAGAAAATGAAGGCACGGCTGGTTGTAGCAGAAACTTGCTCAGCAAGTTTGTTTCTTTCCATTCTCATGTATGCCAAGGCAAGTGTGCAATGTGTAAGTCATGTGTGTTTGGTTTAATGTGGAAAGCTGATGTGATGAAGTGTTTGGGGTGTGTGTGAACCAAAATCGTGCACCAGTCTGTCAATGCATCAGTTATCAACATGAGGTGGTTTGAGGAAGTTTTTCTCTCTACTCAATGAATGAATTGGTGTGTTTTAGGAGTCATTGGAAAGAGGAGATGTAATGCTACATGTTTGGTACGAAAAATGAAATGAAATGATGCTTGGAAGAGGTTGAAAAATGACCTATAACACATAGGTTTGGAACTGGTATGAGGGCGTGGCCAAGGTTGGTTGACAAGGTAACATGGCCCCTAGGTTTTCAGCGTGATCAAAGCACATTGGACTCAACATAACTTCTTGACCTTTGATCAGATGAAAAATTGATAAACACCAACTTTGAAGATCTCACATAGAGGAACAATTTTGATGTTGAAAGATTTTCCATTTGAAGCCTCTAATCATGAGTAATTGATCAATACATTTGGCCCACCAAGTGTTTGAGAAAATGACTGCGCGCGTGCCCTGAAAATCTTGGTCATGACCTAGTTTTGGACCTACTTTGCTCAAACTTTGATCAATCATATCTCACTCAATTTTTATCCAATGGAGATGTTCTACCCATGGATTTGAAGCTCAAAGCAAGATCTTTCATTGAGGCAGAGTGGATTTTTCATTTGGTGCTCCAAATTTAAATGGCCTTGGTTCAAATTCTGATGCAAAATGGCCAAAACTTGCTATTTTTAGTAACCCTTCTTCATCCAAAAATGGCAACTTTCCACATCTTGATTTTGTCATGATTCCTTTGGAGTTTCTTGACCAAATTTTGTACATTGGACATATGCAACATGAATTTCATGATTTTGGGCTCAAAAAGTCAAGAGTTGACTTTTTCCTCTGATTACTTGACTTTGCCCTAATTTCTCTGATTCTTGATCTTTCTTCCAATTGAACCACTTCTAAAACCAATTGAGATGCAATCTTCCACACATATACACTTAAGAACATGTAGAATACCATGACAACAAGTTTTGTCCAAAAAATCAAAGATTCCCTGATTTAATGGGAAACCCTAGTTTTGACCCCCTTTGGTTAGGAGGAAATTGCACATCTTCCAAATCCAAATTCCTCAGAGTATGTTGTGTATCCTCTTAAAGGATGATGAGAAATGCCACTTGAGAATGATTTTGAATCAATGAGCTATCTCTTTTGAGGGTTTTCCTTCAATTTTTGAATCTCTTGCATAGTGAAAGATGTAGTGCTTCAATCTCCCATTGGATTTCACTTTCTTGAGATTGTGGATGATCAATTGAGGTAGTATGAGACATGAGAGACCTCTTGGCTTGCCTTGAGACCACTTATTTGACCCCTTGGTGTTTTGAATGATCCTTTGACAGTCCACCTTCCACCTGATCACATGCCCTAATGGTAAGAAGGATGCCATGCTTCATTTTTCTATGTTAAATGCAATGTAATGTTAATGAGGTGGATATGATATGATAAATGATAACGCCATGCTATGAAGCCAAAAGGGGAGAGCAAATTTTGGGGTATTACAATATGCAGGCAGTGAGAGTTTTTATTCTCAAAAATACAGTCCCTACCTTGTTGGGGATTTTTATTATAATGTGCATTTCAAGAATGAAAAGAGAAGGGGAGGACCTGTTAATTGTTGTACTCCACTGCTGTGTCATTGGTTTTTCAAGCATTTTCCTCAGACGGGTGCCTTTGTGGAAACAAAAGACTCTTTGAAATGGTCCAAGAGAATGATGGGTTTGAATGCTAATGACATTGTATGGTTTGATCATCAATTGCTGGGAATAGAGATCATCACTAGTTGTGGGAACTTCCCAAATGTACCCTTAATTGGTAGAAAAGGTGGGATAAATTATAACCCAGTTTTGGCCATCCGACAGTTCGGATATGCTTCCAGGAATCCTCCTACGGAACGAGAATTTGAGAAATCTTTGTTCTTCACAGGAGCTGAAGATGAGGAAATAAGAAAGGTTGTAAGTGCTTGGAGTCACATTCGTAAAACGGGGAAATCAGTGCTTGGAAAAGGAGATTGCAGATCTTACCCTGATTATGAAAGATGGATTGAAATGAAAGTAGGTGAATTACTTTTACCCTTTTCAAAGGAACCTCCTTTGTATCCTATAGTGCCAGAGAAGTCTACTACAGTAGCCGTCGAGGAGTTTGACAAGTTGCAGAAGTTGATGAATGAAACAGATGGAGAATTCTGAGTTAAGTAGTCTTCTTCAGAATGCTTTACATACTAACAAAGAGTTGGAGCATAAGGCTCAAGATGCTGAAAGAATCCTTGTGGCCAGAGAGAAAGACTTTGCTGAAAGAGCTCAACATTTCCAGAAAGTTAGTAAGGGTGCCAACGCCTCTACTCAAGCTCATAAGAAGACTAAGCAGGAGCTAAATCAGACTAAAGACAGATTAGCCAAATTGCATCAAGCCTGGGATGAAGTGAGGATTGAAAATGCAGAGTTACAGGACCAGTTAAAGATCAAGGATGAGGAGCTTAAGAAAGCACATGAACAACGAAGAAAGCATCGAGAAGACCTTGGCAAGAGTCAAGAGCAGCTGAAGAATGCCAGAGATGAGTTGAGGACCTCTAAGAAGGTGTTTGAAGAAGTTATGTTGGACAGGGAGAAACTCAAGATGTAAGCTGGCGTGAAAAGACACAAAGGAGTGTGTGACGACAAAGCTTTGATGTTGCATATGGGTTCATTGGCTGAGGCTCTTGAGAAAAGAGATGTTCTGATCAAGGAGTTAATCGAAAGACCAAATCATCAGCGCACTTGTATACTCTTCGAGGAGATCAAGTACTCAAGTGAAAAGCTGAAGGATTTGGGGTTATCAGACTGATGTTTTTATTTCCTTGTAATTTGTTGTTAGTGGTTACCATCAGACTTGTTGATGGATCCATTCTCTTGATGTATTTCATTTGTTGATGAACCTCTTTTATGTGTACTTGAATACTTTGTTGAATGAGGATGAGCCGTTTTTATTCAGAAGTATTCCTTGGCAGCTATCTGTACACAAGCACATTCTCACGTCACGTCTCTCCATATCACAATTTCTGATCTTCAGATGTCTGTGATCAAGATTGGAATCAGGATGTAAAAGTACTTCGGAAATGATAAACATAACATTGCATTGCATTGCATTTCATTCTTGCATTCTTGTTGTTTTGTTTTTCAGGTACTCTATCCGGTTCTCATATTTATTCTGTGTTCAGGAAGTATTGTTGCAGATCATATACATCGCTATTTGACACGAGGTAATCGAGACAGAATGGTTGATCAAATTCAGAGTGATTTGGCTGAGATGAGAACTCGCATGGACCAGTTTATGGAACTCATGACTGGCATTGCTCAGAATCAAGAGAGGCTTAGGCTGATGGTTGAAAGGGGTGAAGTTGTATAGGAAGAGCATCCTCATCGCAATATCCCAACTGGAGGTAATCAGGGTGGAACTCTGCCTCCGAATGGTAATCAAGGTGTTGGAGTTGGCAGAAATGTTACTCACGAAGATGCTCAGGAAGATCAATTCACTTTGCTGGATGTGGATGTGGTTAAACACAATGATAAGAAGTATGATGAGTTGGCCGAGAAGATCCGGGCTATGGAGTGCAAGAATTCTATGGGCATTGATGTTACCAGTCTGGGTTTAGTGCCAGGAGTTCGAATTCCTCCAAAATTCAAGCCACCTACTTTTGACAAATACAACGGCAATACGTGTCCCCAGACACGCATTCAGGCTTACTTTGAAAAAATTTCAGCCCATATTGATGATGAGAAGTTATGGATGCATTACTTTCAGGATAGCTTGGCTGGGGCTTCTTTGACTTGGTATATGAAGCTGAATCGGGTTGCTGTGAGAAGTTGGAAAGACTTGGCCGAAGCATTTCTAAAGCAGTACCAGTACAATATTGATATGGCTCCCAACTGCACTCAGCTGCAAGGGTTGTCACAGAGTGATAAGAAAAGTTTTAAAGAATATGCTCAAAGGTGGAGAGAAATGGCTGCTCAAGTTTAACCCCCTTTGCTTGAGAGGGAAATGGCAGACATGTTCATGGGCACCTTGCAAGGGGCATTTCTTGATAGATTGGTTGCCTGTCTATCAACTGGATTTTCTGATATAGTAATTGCTGGTGAACGGATTGAGAGTCTGTTGAAGCTTGGGAAGATTCAAGATGTAAGTGGTGCTAGTTCTTCAGGAGCAAAGAAGCCTTTTGCTAGTGGACAAAGAAAAAGAGAAGGCGAGACAAGTGTTGTTTATAGAGGACGTGGAAGAGGACGTACTCAAGCTTATCATCAGGTGGATGCAGTGACAATTCCAGTACCATCTGCTCAGCAACCTCAGCAGCAGGTTCAACAACAACAATAGCGACCACAATTTCAACAAAGGTCTAGGAAGAGGGATCGTAAGATTGACCCTCTCCCTATAACTTACTCAACATTGTTGCCGCAGTTGCTCAAATCAAATTTGGTTGAACTTCATACAATGAGGCCTCATACTGGAAGTTTGCCGCCCAATTATGATGCAAATGCCCGTTGTGATTTTCATTCAGGTGCTCCAGGGCACACTACTGAAAAATGTTGGGCATTTCAGAATAAAGTGTAGGATTTGATAGACGCCAAAGCAATCAATTTTTCTTTACCTCCAAATGTTGTCAAGAATCCTATGCCAGATCATGACGGATCGGGTGTGCACGTTGTTGAGAACGGAAAAAGGTTGAACTTGATTACATATATTAGTCTGGTGAAGACTTCGTTGTTGATAGTAAAAGACCATCTGCTGAAGGGACAGGTGTTCCCAGGTTACAAGGAAGATTGTTCAGATTGTATGAGTCAAAGTAATGGTTGTGACAAATTGAAGATTGGTTTACAGAGTTTGATCAATGAAGGCAGTCTATAGTTTGACAGGGTTGTGAAAGATGATGATGATGTGTCTGCTGTGACAATATACTATACTTCTGCTGAAATTCAGATACCTACGAGGGCTCCTGTAGCTATTGTGGTGCCAGAGAGACCAAGTCCAGTTACTATCACGGTGCCAGGACCGATTCCCTATACTTCTAACAGAGCAGTTCCATGGCACTATGGGGCTGATGTGTATTGTGAGGGAAAGAAACAGGAGGTTGGAACGTCATCCAGTTCAAATATTGACAATGTGGGCAGTTTAGGAGGTTTCACAAGAAGTGGAAGGTTATTCGCTCCGCAAACCCTTAGAAGTGATAAAGAGATAGAGGCTGCAGCAAAAGCTAAGGGGAAGCGGGTGGCTGACAGTGTGCCTGTACCTGAAGACGATCCCAAAATTACCTTTGATAGTGAAGTGGAGGAATTTATGAGGATAATAAAGAAGGGCGATTATAAGATTGTAGATCAGTTGAATCAGACACTCTCGAAGATTTTGATTCTATCGTTGCTGATGAGTTCAGATGCGCATAGAGAGGTGTTGCTGAAAGTATTGAAGATGGATTATGTGCCACAGGAAATTACAGTCAATCAGCTTAAAAGCGTGATCTCCAATGTTAATGTTAGCCATGGTTTAGGCTTTACAAGTCAGGATTTGACCGCCGATGGTAGAAACCACAATAAGGATTTGCATATCACAATGGAGTGCAAAGGCGCAATGTTGTCCCATGTGCTGGTAGACACTGGCTCTTCACTCAACATCTTGCCCAAAAAGGCACTAATGAAGCTGGAAGTTGATGGTTTAATTCTAAGACCAAGCGAATTGATCGTCAGAGAATTTGATGGATCACAAAGATCAGTATTTGGTGAAGTGGAACTACCGGTGCGAATCGGGCCTCAAGTGTTCAAATCCACATTTCATGTGATGGATATACAACCTGCATATAGCTGCTTATTAGGCCGCCCATGGATTCATGCAGTCAGGGATGTTACGTCCACTCTGCACTAGAAACTGAAGTATGTATTTGAAGGACAAGTGGTGACCGTGTGTGGCGAAGAATATATTTTTGTCAGCCATTTGTCCACGTTCAAATATGTTGAGATGGATGGAGAAATCTAGGAAATGCTTTGCCAATCATTTAAGGCGGTAAATATTGATAATGTACCTGAATCTTCCCCAACACCTGTTAGAGCCAACACGTCAATTTCATCTTACAAGCAAGCTATTGAAGTTGTTAAGGCCGGTAATGCCCAGGGCTGGGGCAAGCCAATTGAAGTGTCAGTGAAAGAAGACAAATTCGGTATTGGTTACCAACCGTCTCAGGCGCCTGCTGCAAGATTCAGAGGACCCATCACTTTCAATAGTGGTGGAATCATTAATCCAAATCAGTCTTGTGCTGCTACTGAAGACGGTGTTGACGACATTTGTGATCTGGACAACTGGGTATATCCACAGGTTCCAGGACAACCATTACAGAATTGGTCTGTCGAGGATATCATCCAAGTTGTTCATCAAACAGAGTAATTTTTCTTTGTTTTTCTTTAGCATGATGCATAATCAAATCTTGCGCTCTGCCCAAGGCGTATAGATTCATTTGTAAGGCCTCTGTATTTTCATTTGTAATATCTTTTCATCATCAATAAAAGGACGTTTTGCACTCAAATTTGTGTTCGTTATTTTTCCTTGTTTTATTTTTGCACAAAAAACATTAAAAATGGCAATGTCTTGTTTTCTTTTTGTTTTTTTGAGCAAAAAATAATAAATTCTAAAATAAAGCATAAATCCCCTCGTGCAGACTTGATTCTTTGGATTCCACTGATAATGATTCTGTTATTGCTAAGTATAACTTTGACAATCCGATCTATCAAGCCGAATAAGGGAATGAAGAAGACTATGAACTCCCTGAAGAATTGGCTAGATTGTTGAAGCAAGAGGAAAGAGCCATTCAACCTCACCAGGAGACTATTAAGGTTATTAATATTGGTTCTGAGGAAGTGAAGAAGGAAATCAAGATTAGTGCCAGTCTGCGGGCCGAGGTGAAGAAAGAATTGATTAGCATGCTGCGGGAATATGTCGACATCTTTGCTTGGTCATATCAAGATATGTCGGGATTAGATACAGACATTGTTGTGCACAGATTACCGTTGAAAGAGGGTTGTCCTCCTGTCAAGCAGAAGCTTTGAAGGACCAAGCCAGAGATGGCTCTCAAAATCAAAGAAGAGGTGCAAAAGCAGTTGGATGCGGGATTTCTAGCTGTTACTAATTATCCTCCTTGGGTCGCCAATATAGTGCCAGTACCGAAGAAAGACGGTAAAGTCAGGATGTGTGTGGATTATCGAGATCTTAATAGGGCGAGCCCGAAAGATGATTTTCCATTGCCTCACATTGATGTACTGGTATACAATACAGCTCAATTTTCGGTGTTCTCGTTTATGGATGGTTTCTCCGGGTACAATCAAATCAAGATGGCGCCTGAAGATATGGAGAAGACCACATTCATTACCCTGTGGGGTACATTCTATTACAAGGTGATGCCTTTTGGGTAGAAGAACGCAGGGGCAACATATCAGCGGGCAATGGTGACGTTATTCCATGATTTGATTCATAAGGAGATTGAATGTTATATGGATGATATGATTGCCAAATCACGAAAAGAAGAAGAACATCTGATTAACTTGAAGAAGTTATTTGAAAGGCTGAGAAAATTCCGTTTGAGATTGAATCCAAACAAGTGCACTTTTGGAGTGCGTTCTAGAAAATTGTTGGGTTTCATCGTAAGCGAAAAAGGAATTGAGGTCGATCCTGCTAAAGTGAAAGCAATACAAGACATGCCTGAACCAAGAACAGAAAAAGAGGTTCGTGGCTTTCTAGGTAGATTGAACTACATTTCAAGGTTCATATCTCACTTAACTGCCACGTGTGAACCCATATTCAAAATTGTTGTACCCCAAATTTTTCCCCCTTAGATGTCATCTTCATCTGTGCATCTTAGGTCAATCATCTCTGCATTGTTTGAGCTAACCCATATCTTGTAGTTTGTTTCATTGTGTTAAAATTAGGTTTGCTCATCATTATGAGGCTCCATAAGTTGCTTGAATCAAGTCAAGTCAACAAAGATCTTCAGTGCAGGAACTTTAGAATTAGGGTTTTGGCTCTGAAGAAATCACTGAGAAATTGGCTCCATCAAGTCAAGATTTGTGTGGTCCACTTACCACTTAAGGTCATCTACATTCAAGGGACTTCATTCAACAAGAATCCAAGATCTAATGGTCCTCAACAAGAGAAGTTGGAGCCCCAGATCCACTATACCTCAAATTTAGGGTTTCTGTGACACTCGGTAGTCATTGGTCCTGATTCTCATCAAGAGGAACTCCCAAACCCTAATTCTTGATTCTTTTGGTTTATCAACATCCTCAAGAGTCTCCTAAGACCTTTAGATGAGAAGGAAGAAACAAGTTTACAAGATTTGACCTCAGAACATTCACAGTCAGATTAGGGTTTGTCTGAAACCATAATTTTTTGGGGATTTTGGTTCAGATGGAGAATCAATGGTTCCAATCATCATAATATGTCTCATGAAGTATTCAAAGCATCCATATCAAATTTCATGAGGTTTCTTGCAAGGGAAGTAGGGTTTTGGTCATGAAAGATTTCATATGTATGATTTTCCCTCTAATAGCAAAAATTGAAATGATCATAACTCTTAAACCACACACCCAAATGGAGTGACTCAAAGCTCATTGGAAAGCTCTCTTCAAGATCTTCAATTGGTTCAATATGACTTTTCTTCAGAAAATGCTTGGTTTTTGAGTTATGGAGCTTACAAGCCAGATTGACCAAGGACTTAGTAAAAATTCTGCATGTTTCCCCTTCATGAACAGCCAACTTCAAGCTTATTTTTCACCAAGCTACATTGAGATTTAGAACTTGAGTTAAACATAAAAGTTGTAGAGGGCATTAAGGGCTTTCTAAGGAGTACAAGAACTCCCCAATCCATTGAGTAAGCTGGGAGTTTCGAAGGCTCAAAGTTAGGGCTGTCATCACTTGCCATCCAAGAAACTACTTTTCTAAAACTTCCCTAATCAGCTTCTAATCAGTTCTTTTCATCAAATCTGAGTTTCAAACACTTGTTTAACATTAATACAAGTCATTCCACGATTTTGAATCTGATTTAGAATTAAAAAATGAAAAAAGGCTTGGTTGTGCAAGTGGGAAGGAAAGAGAAACTTTCCAAAAGAGGAAAGTATTTGTTTATTCATAGAGCATTGCACTAGTCACTTCTCAACAGTCTTGTTCAGAACCTCAGAGATTTTGGGAGATTTTTCTTCAGCCATTTTGAATTTCCATCTACAAATGGATTGTTTCACACGATTTGTAAAGGGCATACTTGGCATTGTTGATAAATTGGCCATACCTCCATTGCTCTCACTCTCCCTATAAATAGCAGGCCATTGTGCTTGCATTAGGACCAACATTTGTTCACATACTCACTCTAAAAAGTTTCTGAGTTCAAAGCCTTGTGAGAGAGAAGGAGGAGGATAGCTTTGGTGGCTGCTGTTAGTTCAGAGGAGAGAAGCTAGTGCATATTGGTTGAGGGTGCAGTGGCATAGTCCACTTGGTACTTATGTTTGCTTGCCCATTGTTCGTGCTTTTTTCTGGTCTGTGACTGGCAAGGTAATCCTTTGTTTCCTAATATATGTTGAATTTTAGTTCCATAGCTTATCATAATGATATCATACACTTAAGTCATTTGGCATTTTTGCCTTCTGTTGATGATAGGTGCCTTCATTTGTTCTTTAATTCATAAGTTTTGTTTTGATACTGTCAATATGACACCTATTCATAACTATGTCATCACCTGTTTGTTTTGATTGGTTTGAACTCAACATATGATATCTCTTGAGACCAATACCTGAATATGGCTAAGATTCCAAGACTTGTGTGATAGGGTTCAATGTCTCCATTGGTTTTGTGTTTTGGCATGATTATACTTACACTTCCAGGTTCACCTGGATCAGAACATACCAATATCTTTGCCTTGATTTTAAGAATTTGTATGAACTGCCATCTTTGTTTTAGTTCTTATCATAAATGACAACATGTAATATGCCTACTTGCTTGATCAGTTTTGTTTCCAATTTCTCTTGCTGCATCAGTATCATCACTTGCCCTGATTTAGAGCCTTTATGTCCATACTTGCATATGAGTTTGTTGTTGAACTTGCTTATCCATGCCTGTGAGCCAGTTGAAAGTTTTGCTTTGGGTACCATGTTAATAGTGACACAAAATCATTGTTTTACTCTTGTAAACCATAGGCATTAGATTGAGTCCATATTGTGTTATGTATTCATACCAAGCTTGAACCATCTCAACATGTATTCATTGTTAACATCAATATGTCCTTAACTTGTGATGACCTGATCAGAGCTTACATGTGTGCCTTATTCTTAAATTTCTCATATAATATTGAGGTAGCATGGGGGTTTTAATGAATGGCATGTTTGGTGTGACAAGGTCCCCCCTTTTCTCACTTTCTCTATGTGACAATTATCAATTTTTGTGCCATGCCATGTTCATGTTGCTGTCATGTTGACATCTTGTTTTCTTGCATGTTAATCAAATAGTATTATTTATGCCTATGTTTTGTTCTTAAACCTGAAAGTCCTTGGGAGCTGTTCTTTCTACATCAGTCTACCAAGCTTTGCAATCGTGTTCCATAAACAACATGGAAATTGTAGACTGGTGTGACACTAGTTAGTGAGTAAAGCAACATCTTTGTGTTGTTTTGAAACACATACATGTTGGAATGTCATGAATACCTGAGTATGTGTGGTCATTGGCCCGTGCTTCATATATTACATACTTGTGCATATGTTGAATTATTCTTTTATCCTCTTCAATACTAGCATGATAATCACTCATTCCTACCTGTCCAATACTTGATTACTATAATTTGCCCTAATCTTGGGTCTGCACTTATGGTAATGGTTTGAATGTATGATGCCTTGAGGCTTATGTTTGAATTATGAACAGCACCACCATGTTTCCAAAATTTGTATGACAGGGTGTGTATATCTCAGTTTGTTTCTTTGTGCTCTGGTGTGATTGTTCGTCCATCTAACTTACCTAGAATGTTGAGTTTGTTTTGTCTTGATGTTGCTGTTAGCATTTGGTTTTAATACGCAAGTCTTGGCATCATTTACTCTTGCATTGATTCGGTCACATGAATACAAATGCCTTTTGCCATTTTGTTCTAAATCCATCTGCATACTCCACTTGGACTTGTTGAAACCTTGCTCTCCCTTAAGCCATGTTTGTTTAAAATGTATGAGTATGCTAGTGTAAGTTTGGACCAACCCTTGAAGATCACTTCTTTTTGGATCATGAAGAACTTCTTTGCAGCCCCTACCTAGATAACCTTAATTAGATTACCAATCCATGTTGATTAACTCTCATTTTGATTTTGAGTAGAATGAATTTAGTTTGGTTCCATTTATTCATGATAATGTTGTCTTGATCAATGTTGGATTCACACCTGTACTGGCTATGATGTTGTGAGCAGCCTTTATGTTTGATTGTAGGCTCGCGCAAGGATTAAGTATTTATTGGATCACATTTGTTATCGGATGAAACAGCCACCCCAGTGGCAAGCACACACATACACCCGCCTATGACCATTAGGACGGGGGTTCGAATCCCCCTCGCCCCCGTCTTTTTATTTTAATTTTCCATAATTGCTTATGTTTTAAATATATTGTATTGATGCCATAACATGTAAAGACGCGTGCTTTGGTTGAAATGGTGAGAGTTTTGGACTGAAAATACCAGGTCACGGGTTCAAACCCCATGGGGAGCATTTCCCCTATTTTTTTAGCACTTGGTCATTTTACATATTTTTAATTCATGCTTTAATTTCAAAAATTCATAACTTGCTCATCCTTCATTATTTTTTGTCCATTCTTTTTGCTAAATGCTCTTTAATGAATCTATTTTCCAAATATAAAAAGAAATTAGTAAAAATATTTAATATTGAGGTGTTTATTCATGATAAATTGGTAGCACCTTATTAGGGTTTTATCACCTTCTTTATTTATCTTGCCGTGCTATTGTTATTCATCATGTTTGATCTTTGTCTTATATGTATGATTCTAACAATGCCTTAAGCATCATATTTTATCTCATCTCATTATCTTATCCATGTCTTTTATATCATCATATTTTAATTCCTAATTCTTTATCTCTTAGTAATCTTTACAACTATTATCTTTCTCCACATTCCAAAGGAAGGTTAAACATGTTGACTCATAAGTCATGACCTCCCACCTTAACCTAAGTAACCTCTTAGGAGAAAACTTCATTTCTTGGCCTCATCAGAGCCATAGAAATTACAACTAGCATTAGGAGAGAGTTCTTACACTCTTAGTGATA
This sequence comes from Lathyrus tuberosus, assembly GCA_022829125.1. Taxonomy (NCBI): domain Eukaryota; kingdom Viridiplantae; phylum Streptophyta; class Magnoliopsida; order Fabales; family Fabaceae; genus Lathyrus; species Lathyrus tuberosus. Next base: position 5,579,350 of record JALAZF010000418.1, on the reverse strand, counting down.
TTCATCTTAATGAATCATCACCCTCCCTACTGACTAAAATATAATTATAGGTCCATCACGACTAGATTTAGAGAGTTCTTAAACTCTACAATGAGCTTGCACTCATTTCCCCTCTGAATATTGACCACAGTCAATCATTCAGTAGAAGTAGAACTACGCATACTCTGATTCTATACCCGAGGATACGTAGGCGCAAGGTGCGATGCCTTGTCGAGTATACTTAGATACTAACCCCTAGGGTTTCAAACCTTTAGCATAGAACCTTTAGCAAACATAAGATAACATTAAACAAGAGGTTCCCGTAGAGTACTACGGACGTTTAGGGTGCTAATACCTTCCCTAGGCGTAACCAATCCCCGAACCTTAGATCTCTTCCCCTTAGGTTTTTCTAACGATCTTGAACCTTTCCTTTGGATAAATCAAAGTCGGTTGTAAAAGAAAATGATGCAAAGTTAATTAATAGCTTGTTATTCAATTTTCACCGCAACAGAAATGGCGACTTCACTGGGGAAAGTTAGACCTATTGCTGGTCCTTTCCTAAGAGGGTTAAGCCTATCTTGTTTTATGTTATTCATGTTTGCTTATTTACTTGTATATGCTTATGTATGTCATACTAGCTTATATATCTGTATATCTGTTCTTGCTTGACTTTTTTCTGTTTAATTTGGGTTGATATGATATCTATGAGTGAGATAAATCCTAACCCGGATTTGAGCATACACTTATGATAGGACGGTGGTATTCAAGGAGGCTTTGAGGGAGTCGATTCCTGAAAAGTTGAATTGAAAACACCATCACTCAGTTGAGGCCCTCTTGAGAGTCTAGTTATGTTGAACGATCCTATTCGTGAAAGCGTGCTACTCTCGACCTAGGAGCCCATGATATTGAGAACCGTAGTTACCAAACCCCACTAAGCCTTTTTAGGATGTAGTGCGGTGACCATGATGGAGTCTATTTCTGAATTGGTTGTCACGCGATACTACACTCAGACGAGATTCTCTTGAGAATTTTGTTGATTACCAAGTCATTTGGGAAGTCGACAAAATTCAAAAAATGGATTGTAGACTCTGGGAACTCTTTAGAACCTTGTTCGGCAGGTGAAAACCAGTAGTACACACCTATTGGGATGGGTAGACCATGGCTCCATTCATGAGACTCCAAAACCTAGGATTTGTATGTTTTGTTGTGTGTACATATGTTTGTGCTCGTGTGCTTTATGCATCCATACATTCAAGCATTCCTAACCCTTTGGTTTCGAGGAACTCAAACGTTTGTTCCTTTGCAAAGATCAATAGAGATCAAGGATTTTAAAACGAAACGCTTCAATTTTTCCAAAAAAAATTTCGTAACTTGCCTTTGAGTTCCTTGAAACCATTTGGCTTGCATTAGCATCTCATTTGCATCATGTCATAGCATGTGCATTTCCTCTCTGTCTTCGTCTCATGTCACCGTCTTCCCTTCAGAATCGTCTTTGAATCGTCACCCGAGCCAAACTCGACAAAGGATGTCTGAACAATACTGCGAGATGGACAGAGTTAACAATGAATTGAGTGAGCTCCGAGGAAGAATGGGGCAGATCATGGAAGTTTTGAATGTTATACAAGCAAAGGTGGATACACAGGTCACCGTAGTCTCAGAAGTCGTTGCTACAACTGTAGAACCTCCCGTTGCTACTGTGAACCCCACTCTGGGCATGCCTTTTAACTTTATACGTGCGCCGAACATCAATTCTACTCAAAAAGTTGTTCCATTGATTAACGACGCCCATCAAGCTATTCCTACCGTCGCTCCAGCAGCAGTGCAAGCTCAGATGCGCCCAATTTTTCAGAACCCATATCCGGTTTATGATTATGTCAATATGACCGTAAGAGGAAATAATCAACATGAAGGGCTGAAGGAGAGCATGGACATAATGCAGAGGAAAGTGGAAGCCATGGAGAGGAGCAATGTATCTAATACAAATGTTAAAGACATGTGCTTAGTCTCAGGCTTGGTAATTCCACCCAAGTTCAAACTACCCAATTTTGACCTATACTCAGGTGTGACCTGTCCTAAGTCGCATTTGGTCATGTATTACCGACGAATGGCTGCATTTATGGATAATGATAAGTTGATGATCCACTGCTTCCAAGATAGTTTGAAAGGGGCTGCTGCGAAGTGGTATTTGACTTTGGATCAATCTAGGATCCGATGCTTTCAAGATGTATCTGATGCTTTTGTAAAGCATTATAGATATAACATGGACCTGGCGCCAGATCGTAGACAACTACTGAGTATGTCATAACGCGATACCGAGTCTTTTAAGGAGTATGCACAAAGATGGAGAGAGTTGGCTTCACAGGTAGAGCCACCTTTATCTGAAAAAGAATTAACTGATTGGTTTGTCGACACGGTAAGACCAGAATTCTACGAAAGGATGATCAGTAGCGTGTTTGCTAATTTTTCCGATACTGTTGCTGTGGGGATTAAAGTAGAGCTTAGTCTGAAGAGTGGGAAAATGACCAAGAGAGCTGGTAGTTCGAGCAACAATGCCGAGAAATCCTTCAAAAGGAAAGGGGATACCAATGTGGTGATGACTAACAAAAAGAAGAAAAAGCAGTTCTGGAAGCAACAACAGCAACAAAAATGTTATTCTGTTAAACAACATTATGTGGCCACCATTACGCCAACATTCAACCACCCAGCTTCTGGTTATTAGCCGGTTCCTCAACCACCAATGTATCAACGAGCGCCCAACACTCCTGCTTATTCACAACGGACTCAAGTTTCTCGTCAGAACATTCCAGGAAAAAGAAAGGGTGGAAGGCCTCCGATTCCTCCCATTCCAATGATGTACACACCATTGTATCCTGTTTTGGTACAACAAGGATTAATAACTACCAGGTCATCAGGCCCACCTCCTAATCCGCTTCCACCTTCTTACAATCCCAATGCTCATTGTGCATTCCATGAAGGTGCACCAGGCCACAATTTAGAAGGTTGTTTTGATTTGAAGCATATCGTGAAGGACTTAGTGGAGAGAAACATTTTGTCTTTCGATGGCTCCCTGTCGCTCCCAGGATTTTCATCCAGGTACAAACGCGAGAGTGGTGCGGAAAAATAGAGTCGCCAGCCGTGTAAATTTATCCCAAGAGAGGGAAAGGGAACACCGCATAAACCTTAGCAAGGGGAAAGGAATGGTCATCGCAACCATAGCCTGGGTTCGGGAGTCGATTACGCGAGGGGAAAGTGCTAGCACCCTACGCGTCCATCGTACTCGATGGGATCCACGCTTGTTGTCTATTCTAAGGGTGAGTTATACTATCATCTAGGGCTGTGCTAAAACGGGGAAGGGAAAAACAAAGACAGACTCGGTAGGACGTCGACGTCCTAGGCCTACGTACCCCCCTTTGTCGCTCCCCAGGATTTTCATCCAGGTACAAACGCGAGAGTGGCGCGGAAAAACAGAGTCGCCAGCCGTGTAAATTTATCCCAAGAGAGGGAAAGGGAACACCGCATAAACCTGAGGAAGAGGGAAAGGAATGGTCATCGCAACCATAACCTGGGTTCGGGAGTCGGTTATGCGAGGGGAAGGTGCTAGCACCCCACGCGTCCATCGTACTAGATGGGATCCACGCTTGTTGTCTAATCTAAGGGTAAGTTATACTATCATCTAGGGCTGTACTAAAACGGGGAGGGAAAAGACTAAGACAGACTCGGTAGGACGTCGACGTCCCAAGCCTACGTACCCCCCTTGTGCAATGGGGAATTCAAAGTCAACGTAGTTCGGACCAAGTTCTTTTTGTGTTTTTTATGAGCGACGTTAAGTTCGCGTCCGGCAGTTAGGGTCGATGCCTGTTTGCGTCTCAAACGGAAAATAACGTGCCCTTTTTGAAAATAGCCTTTAAGTTGAAGGTCCCGAAGGACAAAAAGGTTTGGAGTTGGTTTGTGTTTTTTAGGACAAAAGTGGCTTAAGTTAGTTCCTAAGTTGCATTGCGCCAAAGTCTAAGGCACAGGGGCGAATACTTAACGCATCGTCCCAAGACAGGACGCTTGCTAAGCATTCTATAAAGATGAGAGGAAGCCCCTCATTTCTCATTCCCCATACTTAAGGCTCGTGCGTAATACACCTTATTACTATTAAGTGTTTTAAAGAAATTTGAGATGAGAAGAGAGAAGACACAAGGGTAACTCTAAGGGAGACTATGAATCCTAAAATGATCATGCATGGGTGACCTATGGTTAGTGAGGTTTGACGACAACCTAAATCCTAAAGGAAAGAGATGAGAGAAGGAGAGAATAGTAAAGGTGAATATGGATGCTTATCCACACCCTTAAAGAACTTACCTTAGACCCTGCATAAAAGATTAGTACAGAATAGACATAAGTAAGAGAGATGAGGTGAATGAAAATCAAACAATGGCAAACAACAATGATTATCATCCAAACATGAATCAAAGAAACAAAGAAACAGCCCCAAAGCAAATGGCACAAGTGCCTTTTGAAACGGATAATCATACAAGGTCAAAGATGCGCCTGCAAGAAAATCTCAAGTGAAAACAAAACAGATAATTAGAAAAATAGCTCCTAAAATTCCCAAATTAAACATTAAGGTTCCTCAACCAGAGGCAAACAACATATCAAAATTCCCTGCAAAAAATCAAGATATTAGTCATTCAAATAATTAGGCAGAGTTCAGGTGGGAATTAGTGCTCAGTGTGCCAAAAGGAAGGACCTAAATGCAATATGAAATAAATTTAAAAATGAAAGAAAAATGTTTTAATGTATTTTAGGATGTTATATAATAGATGCAAAAAGAATGGATCAAAAATATTTTATAGATGCAGAGAAATAAAATAAACAAATTGTGTATGCATGGTATGGATAGTTCAAGAAGAAAATAGATTAAACAATTAGTTTAAATGATAAAAATAAAATAAAAATAAAAAATAAAATTTGTAAAAATTTTATAAATTAATAAAGATGATGTATGAATTTTATGGGAATTTTAAAATGCAAGAATGTATTTTAAAAAAAAATAAAAATGAAAATGTAATAATAAAAAATAAAAATGAGAAAATAGTATGGGGGGGGGGGGGTGCGAACAGTAAGGACTTTATGTTGAAAATGAGATTGGGCTGACGAGTGGGGGGTGCGTATTGCAACCCAACCCACTGATTGATTAGAAAAAAACAAAAAAAAGAAAGAGGCTACCGTGTGCCCACCACGTGCAAGGCGCGTGCGTTTTTAATTTGCTGGCAGCATTGTAGCCATTTGATCCATCAGACGGTTCATGATCAGTCAACGAAAATAAAAGTAAGCCAAATGAAAACATATAATTGGAGGAGCATGGTAGTTATTGTAGGATAATAAACACACGATTACAAAATTAAAATCAGAAAAAAAAATAAAACAAAAACATATGGCAGCATCGTGACCGTTGGATTCATGGATCGGACGGCTGGAAAGTCATCTTCCCCATTCAAACCCTCGCCGGATTGGTTCGCCGGCCACCACCGCCGGAGCTAGGGCTCCGCCACCTTCTCCGACCACCTGCGATCAAAACAACACCAAAAAACGCAAGGGGGTACACTATTCGACCCAGAAAATCGTCAGGAATTCAAATATTCAATCAAAAAACACAAACGATGCATGGATAAAGAGAATCGAAGGAAATATGCTTAGGGTTCAAAACTTTAAATCAACATTCCAAGCAAACCACACGTCCAAATTCAAAACCAAATACATCAGCATGATCAGCAGACATAACACGACAATATAGACATAAAAAAGAGGAGTTTTGGGAGCACGAAAAAAATCATCAACCTGAGATGGCACAACTCCAATCCTTGCTTTTGGCTGCGAATGGTGGTTGGGTTGTGTTCTAGAAATCACCAGGAAGAGATTTGTGGAAGAACTTTGAAGAAACTCTTTGTAATTCGTGAGATCCAAGGAAAGAAAGCTTTAGGGTTCCAAATTGTGGTTCTCCTCCAAATGCACGTGAATGAACCCTAACCAGTGCATGGATAGGTTTAAATAGGCTAGGGTTTTCTTCTGATGAGGAATTGGGCTTGGATAATCCATTGTTTAATGATTTTTGAATAATTTTAGAAAAATGCATAATGTGAATTACACCTTTCTCCTTGCATGGATACTTGAGAATTATTTGATGGATCACCTTCATTTGAGTTGCTAATCACACCACATTTAAATTGGGCCTTGAAACTTTTTTGATTCATGACTTTTGAACAATTTGGCATTTTTGAACAATGGAGAATAAGTGAAGAACACACCATGGAATTTCTTCATTCTTGGGCCCAAAATAAACCTCAAGGAATGTCTTTTAATATTGGAATATGGCATGAAGCAATGGAATTGATTATAGGTCATTATGCCCAAAGTTGTGAAAATGGGATCATGAGAAACCCTAAAAACCACCTTGCCTTCTTTTGATCATAACTGGAGTTTCACAAATGATATAGAGACCCACTAGTACTTGTTGGAAAGAGGAGAAAAAGATCTTCAACTCTCATGTTGGAGAAAAAATCATTTGAAGCTTTCTTGATGATGAAAAGTCAAGTTGAATGCAGTGCAGGAACTTGCCAAAAAATAAAACTTTTATTATAGGTCACTTTCCAAATTTAGAAACTTTGCACCAACTCCTGATTCCTGACAAATATGTATGAAACTTGACCCTTGAAGACCATATGAGGATGTGAGACTTTGAAAACCTTGGAGAGAACCTCAAAATTCCACAGTTGACTTCTCCTCTCACTGTTGACTTTGACCCAATTCAACTGATTTTCAATCCATTGGTCAATTGAACTTCTCCTGAACCAAACTGATGGACAACCTCCCATCCCTAGGTATTTAGGGACCCAAGGAGTACCATGGAATCAAGTCTTGCCCAAAAAATCAGAAATAAACTGACTTTATAGCAAACCCTAGTTGTGGTACCCTCAGTCTAGGAGGAAATATCACAGTCTCCAAATCCAAATTCCTCTGAATATGATGTGTATCCTCTCCAACAAAGACAAGATATGCCATTTTATGATGATAAAAACCCAAGGAGCTTGCCTATTGAAGCAATAAACCCAAGAATCTCAAAACCCTAATCTATGCACTGGTTAGGAGAGGATAATCCACCTGAGCTCTCTTGCCACTTGTGAACTCTTGATGATGTGATAGACCAGATATGACCTTCATGAACTGCCTCAAGCACCTTGACCCCATGCTAATGATATGCCTACATGATAATGCAAGAAATGTAATGAAACATAAGCCAGTTAGTAATAAATTAAGGAGAGCAAATTTTGGGGTGCAACAGCTGCCCCTATTCAATCTACTTGGTCCTGAGGGTATGATAGCGACAACTTTCAGACAATCGGGATACACGGAGATTGAATACCAAAGAACCCGGAAATTTGCGATCCTCCACTAGAGAATTAGCCATAAATGATGTACCGCCAAGTGCCAGGTATGAAGTGAAACAAACTCTCCCAGGTCATGTCACTCTCTGCTGATAAAGAGAACTGACAAAATAAATCTTCAAAAGATTGCTATCTCTGCTGATAAAGAGATACTAGCAAAATAAATTCCATCCCTGCTGATAAAGCGAAACTGACGAAAGAACATCTCCAAACGGTTGCTATCTCTGCTGATAAAGAGATACTAGCAAAATAAATGCCATCCCTGCTGATAAAGGGAAACTGACGAAAGAACATCTTCAAAAGGTTGCTATCTCTGCTAATAAAGAGATACTAGCAAAATAAATGCCATCCCTGCTGATAAAGGAAAACTGACGAAAAAACATCTTCAAAAGGTTGCTATCTCTGCTGATAAAGAGATACTAGCAAAATAAATGCCATCCCTGCTGATAAAGGGAAACTGACGGACGAAAATTTTCAAAAGATTGCTATCTCTGCTGATAAAGAGAAACTAGCAAAATAAATGCCATCCCTGCTGATAAAGGGAAACTGACAAAAGAACATCTTCAAAAGGTTGCTATCTCTGCTGATAAAGAGATACTAGCAAAATAAATGCCATCCCTGCTGATAAAGGGAAACTGACGGACGAAAATCTTCAAAAGATTGCTATCTCTGCTGATAAAGAGAAACTAGCAAAATAAATGCCATCCCTACTGATAAAGGGAAACTGACAAAAGAAATATCCAAAAGATCGCTATCTCTGCTGATAAAGAGAAACTAGCAAATTGATGCCATCCCTGCTGATAAAGGGAAACTGTCAAAAGAAATATCCGAAAGATTGCTATCTCTGCTGTAATACCCCAAAATTTGCTCTCCCCTTTTGTCATCATAGCATGGCATTATCATTTATCATATCATATCCACCTCATTAACATTACATTGCATTTAACATAGAAAAATGAAGCATGGCATCCTTCTTACCATCAGGGCATGTGATCAGGTGGAAGGTGGATAATCAAGGAATCATTCAAAGCACAAAAAGGTCAATCAAGTTGGCTCTAGGCAAGCCAAGAGGTCTCTCATGTCTCATACTATCTCAATTGATCTTCCAAAACCTCAAGGAAGTGAGATTCAATGGGAGATTGAAGCACTACATCTTTCACTATGCAAGAGGTTCAAAAATTGAAGGAAAACCCTCAAAAGAGATAGCTCATTGATTCAAAATCATTCTCAAGTGGCATTTCTCATCATCCTTTAAGAGGATACACAACATACTCTGAGGAATTTGAAATTGGGGACTGCACTTTTACCTCCTAACCAAAGGGGGCCAAAATTAGGGTTTCCATTTAAATCAGGGAATCTTTGCTTTTTTGGGCAAGACTTGATGTCATGGTTTCCTATATGTCCCTAGGTATATGGATGTGGAAGATTGCATCTCAATTGGTTTTAGAAGTGATTCAATTGGAAGAAAGATCAAAAATCAGGGAATTTGGGGCCAAGTCAAATAATCAGAGGAAAAAGTCAACTCTTGACTTTTTGAGGCCAAATTCATGAAATTCATGTTACATATGTCCAATGTACAAAATTTGGTCAAGAAATTCCAAAGGAATCATGAAAAAATCAAGATGTAAAAAGTTGCCATTTTTGGATGAAGTAGGGTTGCTAAAAATAGCAAGTTTTGGCCATTTTGCATCAGAGTTTGAACCAAGGCCATTCAAATTTGGAGCACCAAATGAAAAATCCACTCTGCCTCAATGAAAGATCTTGTTTTAAGCTTCAAATCCATGTGTAGAACATCTCCATTGGATAAAAATTGAGGGAGATATGATGGATCAAAGTTGGAGGAAAGTAGGGCAAAAAACCATGTCATGACCAAGTATTTTCAGGTCACGCGCACATCATTTCCTCAAACAGTTGGTGTGCCAAATGTTCACTCATTTTTCTCAATGATAAAAGCTCCAAATGAAAATCTTTTCCACATCAAAGTTGTTCCTTGTAGTGTCTTCTTCATTATTCATGTTGGACAAAATGCCATTTGATCAAAGAATAAGGAGTTATGATGGCTCAAAGTATGGTCAATGCAACTGAAATTTGACTGGGTCACAACCAAGTCATGCCACACATGTGCGCATTCTGCAGCATTTTAAGCCAGTCTTGAGTTCCTATGTTTGAAGCTCATTTTCAATATGTTGCAAGTCTCATTTTCACTTCTTTTCAACATCAAAGTTGTTGTACCATGTACACACTTTGAAATGGTACCAAGATCACTCATGTCCATGGCTTGAAGAGAGAGATATCCATGCGCAAACTTCACCATTTCCAACTGAGGAATCACATCAGAGTTAGCAGTTTGGTTCAGACATTCAAACAATCCATGAACTTTATTTCCACATTTGGTCAAGCACACATCACTTACACAATGTTTAGTATCACGTGCCTTGCATGAAAATGGAGAGAACAACTTGTTGAGCAAGTTTCTGTCACGACAGTCCTACCATTCCAAGCTTCACTCTTCATCCTCACCATAACTGTCGTGAACATTCCCACACCACACCACAACCATCAATGACTCGCCCCTAACTAACTTGACTCAGTTAGTTAGGGTGCACTCAATTAACCAAGCATTGACTCACTTAACTGACTCACTAAACCATGGTTAACTCACATTATAAATAGAAATCTCACCTCTAATTTCAGGGGGAGCTTCATTTCTCATTTTTCACTTCAAAGTTCTCTCCACTTTCTCTCTGACTCTCTCACTCTGTTACCAACTCTCTCAAAAATTCTTCTCCAAGCACACGATACTTCATCCTCATAATCATCAATGGCACTTGATTGAAGGAGATTTCAGTATAGTTCTCAAGGTTGCTTCAAGCACTGTTCAACATTGAATCTCTCTGCTCTCGAGACAACCAGTTATATAGCATTTATTTTGCTTAATTTGTGAAGCTCCAAGGTTGAAGAAGAAGCTACGATCTCTGGTTTTCTGAAGAATACCTCAAAGTCTCCAATCTTCAGGTACGAATTTCATCCATTATAGACTTAATGTGAGTTTGTTTTCAGGTTCTTGCAGCTTCTTATAAGCTCAAGAACTGGCCTGGCTAGTTGATAGGCCTTTAGAGGCATAGTTCAAATGTTAGGGCAAATCTTTTTCTGTTGAATTCTCTCGTATCATGAACTGTTTGTGCATTTTGTTCTTGAATTCATGTTCTCCATTAGTTTCTCTTTCGATTGATGTACATGTTGGGCATTTCTGGGACATGTGAAGTTGCAGACGGTGGCGTGTGACCGGAGAAGGTGACCGGAGGTCCCTCTCCGGCCGGTGGTTTTTGGTTAGGGTTTTATGCTCAGTTTGAATTTGGTCCGTTGGATGAGTATGATCTAATGGCCAAAATGCTGCCAGCACATTAAGAAGGGGCGTGCATGTCATGTGCCATTTTTCTGATTCACTTAAAAGTGATGTGATGCATTGCATGGTAGTTAAGATGCACATTCATGTATGCGCGTTGGATGTAATTACCTTGACTTGTTTCTTGACTTGACTTAATCTGATGGTTGTTATTACTGTGACTATTGTTGACTAAAGTGCATGGTTGTTAGTGTGTTCTGCGCGCTTAATGGACCTAACCTGAATGCTATTCGCACCTCCTCTTTTTTAAAGCCCAATGAATTTGCACTGTCCAATTGCTATGTTCATACCCCCTTGCATTTTGCATTTATTTTTCATTTTTATTTCTTTCATACATGTTTCATTTCTAATTTTTAAAAAATACCAAAACATATTGGAAAATTCTAAAAAAATTCATGTGTATTCTTAAAACATTTAGGAAATTTTTCATGATCTTATTTTCTGATTTTATGACCTTTTTACCCCTGGTCCATAATTTTCTTTGAATTTCCATTTAGATGCATTCTAAGCATGGTACTTGAATTTGTTTAATTTTGTTCTTGCTCATTACAAACTGTTTTGACATGATTCTTTTTGCATTGATTCACTAATACATTGAAGCATGTTATATGATTTTTGTTTGATTTTTTAGGTCACTTTATTACATGTTTTGATGCCTATATTTGCACCACTTTGCATGATGTTTCAATTTGACCTAATTGCTTTGTTTGAAGTCATTTTTGCTTTGAATTTTTACATGCTATCTTAATGTATGATGCATTTCTGACCTAGGCACTCCAATACCATGTTTTCATAATTTTCATGAGGCCATTTGATTTTTGTTTGATGCATTACCTTTGAAGTATAATACATGTCATGTCATTTTAACTTTAGTGCATGTTTGCATGAATTCTTTTGTGCATATTTGTATGAGCATTTGCATATGTTAGGAGCCATTCATATGATATTATAGGTCTTTGATACACATTATAGGTCATCTTTACATGTTCATTTCAATTTGAACTTTGTGCATCATTAACATGTATTGTTTGCACTTTCTCTTTGAACTTTCATTTCAATTCTTCTTATATTACTTCTTGAATGTCTTGAAGTTGATTCATAAATACTTTTGAGATGTTTATAAACCATTTTTCATTTAGTTTCAATTCTGGTTGTTGATTTACATGTTCCATTTATGCATGTCCTCCTCATTTCTTTCCATCTTTCATCTACCCTTTCTTCTTGTAACATGTTTAAATGCTAATGGATGATGTTTGTTGCCTATTCACTTGCACTTGTATGATGATATTCATTTGTTGTCCATATGATGCCCATTCTGGTTGTGGTTCTAGGATTTGTTTTCTCATTTAATTCTTTTGAGTTTTATGATGCATTACATGTTCTTTTACTTCTTATACTTCTTATACATGTTTACTAACCATGTAGGGGCTTTGGTAAGTTTCAATTGAGTGTGGATAAGGAATCCACATTCAACTTCTATCCTTTCTCTTTTACAATTCCATTTTGTGTTTTGCTAAGCACTTATGTGCTTTCTTTTAATAACTCATTACTTTCCCTTTGTGAATTACAATTCATCTTCTACTTTAGAAGTGAATTGTTTAATTCATTCTTTCTTTAGACTTTAGGTTGAAACCTCACAAACTTTAGGATCACTCCCTTAACTAATCAATTAGGATTGAGTCTTAGTCCATATAGATTTTACCTTTACCTTCTCTTGAGTCTTTCATCTTCTCATCTCAAAGAAAATTCAAAACATATAATAAAGGTAGGCATTTATTGCATTTAGGCCTTTCATATAAAGAAAAGATTATAAGGGGTCTTCTCTTGTAATCTTAGAATGTGTAGCATATAGCCCATCTTGGGTCAATGTGTTAAACATTTGATCTTGTATGAGGGACTTAAATGCAATACTTGTTGAAGGTGCAAATAATAAAAAACACTTCTTCACTTCATAATCAACAAAACACTTAATAAACACAAGTATGCTAGTGTGTTTGAACCTTGATAATTGGAACTAAGTGTGAGGGTCTTCTTCACCCTTAGTGTGCTTTCTTACCCATTCCATCTTGGAATGTGAGATGGTACACATTCCAATGACTAAGATCCAGATACACTGTCGTATGCAAACAAATCCAAAACACTTCCTTCTAAAAGACAAAAAACAAACAATAACGTCTTTCCTTCAGGAATTCTTTTCTCACCTCATTCACTCTCAACGCACGAGCGCGCTTCTACTCGTTCTCTTGCAAGATGGTAACGCACTCGGACCAGCGAGCCTGCAACACCTGAGCTAGAACGTAAGCCGTTCTCTAAAAAACAATCCATCCCTAGTGAGGGGAACTACGTCGCTCTGATTCTCATGCTCCCGATGAGATACGTAGGCAGTGGGGTAGGGCCCATGCGAGCACTTCTTTTATTTTCCCTACATTTGTTTCTCTTTCTCCCTTCTTTCTTTCAGTTCCTTTTCCAGTATCCTTTTTTCTATCACCCTTTGATCGAGACAAGCAAGCGTGGATCCCATCGGGTACGATGGACGCGAGGGGGTGCTAATACCTTCCTCTCGCGTAACCGACTCCCGAACTCAGTTCTCTTGGTCGCAAGACCATGCTCAATCCTTTCCTTCAGGTTTATGCGGTGTTTCCTTTCCCTCTCATGGGATAAATACACATTGCTGGCGACTCTGTTTCGGTGCCACTTTCGCGTTTGTACTTGGATGAAAATCCCGGGAGCGACAGCTGGCGACTCTGCTGGGGACTCGAGGTTGACCTATTGCTGGTCCATCCTAAGCAAGTCAATCCTAGCGCTTGTTTGTTTTTCTTTCATTGGGTGTTTACTGTTGTGCTATATTTACCATTTTATTGTATGGTTATTTACTGCTTTACTGTACATTACTGTATTCACTGCTTTTTAGCATTATACATCATATTATTACTGTTGTGTTGGACTGTGCTATTTTCTGTTTGGCGGGATGGGATTTCTGAGAGATAAGCCCATTACACAGGCTTGAGTATACATTTAGAATTAGAGTGGAGAGTAGTGGGACCTACGTGCCGTTTGGAGTGCGTTGGGTGTTCACGAAATTCACAGCTAGACGAGGCTATCTTGGGACACGTCGTGGCATACGCATCTTGCGTATTCTAGGATGTAGATCTAGAGAGCTGTCGACTCTAGTGACCGATCATGAGGACCTTAGTGGAAATATCCCTCTTTAGTGGTGACAATGGCAGACCACATTCTGTGGCAAACCCATTCGCACCCGAGGGCCCACTTTGGAACTTGCATAGGATGACCTTTATTTTCTAAGGGGAGTCAGCGGACGACCTCTTTGATTGGCATAGCATTGTATCCTACGGGCTGAATGTGCTATTGCTTCTCAAACCTCCGAAGCTGACAAGCCTTATTTTCTAAGAACCACATGTGAGCATGGGCGGGATGTTTACAGGTTTGCAGGAAACCCAGCCTCCTACCTACCTTACTCGTGATTCTATGATGATTTTCAGACATTGTATCCTATAACAGTGATTTGAGTGTTCATCTCAGATATTGCCAGATTCGATACAGAGACACAGTGCACACAGTTCAATACAGACACAGACACTTGATTACCTGATCACATGCCCTTTTGCATTGCATTATCATATCATAACAGTTATGTTTGTCATTTTCAGGTGCATAATACATTTCTGATTCCAAACCATGGGTTCAACAGAGATCGTTGCCGAGAGAAAGAACAATGTGTCTTACAAGTTTCCAGATCCTGTTTTGGATTCATTGCTCAAAGTTATAGATATGGCTGGTTCGGGTATTCTTGATAGGTTTCAGAAGAGCTACGGGAATTTGGTTGGGATGGTCCGTACAATCACCAAGTATGAACATGATGCTTTACACACTCTGCTGCAGTTCTACGAGCCTTCGTTGAGATGTTTTCTTTTTCCAGATTACATTTTGATGCCAACACTGGAATAATTCTCATTTATTTTGGGAATTCCGATCACGTCGGCAATACCATTCTTCTCTGGTAGTTCTCCCAGCGTAAAAGAAATTGCTGCTGCTTTACAAATGGACCAGGCAGTGATAAAGAGTGGTGTGAGCAGTAAAAATGGAGTTAGCGGATTTCATTTAGAATTTCTGTCTGGACAGGCCCAAGAGGCTGCAAGTGCTAAAAATTGGACGGTTTACAATTCCATTCTGGCTCTCTGCATATATGGCCTAGTTTTCTTTCCCAATCAGCAAGACTTTGTGGATATGCAAGCGACAAGAGTTTTCGTTCTTAAAAATCCAGTCCCTACTTTGTTAGGAGATTTTTATCATTCCGTGCACTATAAGAATGAGAAAAGGAGGGGAGGATCTGTTAGTTGTTGTACTCCACTGCTGAGTCATTGGTTTTTCAAACATTTGCCTCAGACAGGTGCCTTTGTGGAAACCAAAGATGTGGCGAAATGGTCTAAACGATTGATGAGTTTAACTGCTGATAACATTGTATGGTTTGATCACCGATTGTTGAGAATAGAGCTTGTCACAAGATGCGGAAATTTTCCAAATGTGCCTTTGATTGGCAGAAAAGGAGGGATCAATTATAATCCAGTTTTGGCCATCCGACAGTTTGGGTATGCTTCCAGGGATCCTCCTACAGAGCAAGATGTGGAAGAATCTTTATTCTTTACAGGAACTAAAGATGCGAAGGTGGTAGAAGTAGTGAATGCTTGGAAAGATAAGCACAAAATTGGAAAAGCAGTTTTTGGAAAAGGAGATTGTAGATCTTATCCTGAATATGACAGATGGATGGAGACGAAAGTAAAGGAATTGCTTTTACCCTTTTCAAGGGGACCTCTTTTATGTGCAGTACAGCCAGAACAACCCACTATGGTGGCTATTGAAGAATGTGAGAAGTGGAAGAAAATGGCCAGAGAGTTGCAGATAGAGAATGCTGGAATGAGCAGATGTCTTCAGAAAGCTCTAGCTGACAACAAAGAGTTGGAAAAGAGAGCCTTGAAAGCGGAAAAAACCTTGGCTGACAAAGAGGAAGATTTTGATGACCGAGCTCGGTACTTTCGGAAACTTACTTTGGGAGCAGATGACACTAGTCAGGCTCACAAGATTACAAAACAGGCTTTAGCCCGAAGCAAGGATTCATTAGCTCAACTTCGTCAAGCTTGGGATGAAGTCAGAATTGAAAATGCCGAGTTAAAGGATCAGTCGAAGACTAAAGACGAGGAGCTTAAAAAGGCACATGAGCAGAGGAGAAAGTATCGGGAAAGTCTTGGTAAAAGTCAAGAGCAGTTGGAAGAAGTTAGAAGCCAGTTGAAGAATACCAAGAAAGAGCTTGAAGAAGTCATGATAGAAAGGGAGATACTCAAGACGCAAGCCGGCATAAAGAGACACAAAGGAGTGTGTGATGACGAGGCTCTGATGCTGCATATGGGTTCTTTAACTGAAGCTCTTGAGAAAAGGGATGTCTTGATCAAAGAAATGATTGAAAAGCCGAATCACCAGCGTACCCGTATACTTTTTGAGGAAATCAAGTATTCAAGTGATAAGCTGAAGGATGTGGAATTGTCAGATTGATGTTCTTTTCCCTGTATTTTGTTGTTAATGGCTACCATCAGGCTTGTTGATGGATCCATTTTTTTCCTTGTATTGCATTTGCGGTTGAACTTTTCTTAAATGTACTTGAATATTTTGTTGAATGAGTATGAGCAGTTTTATTCAGGATTATTTCTTATCAGATAGCCGCACACAAGCACATGACCACGACACGTCTCTTTATATCACGATTTCTGGTCTTCAGATTTCTGTGGTTGGATTGGAATCAGGGTATAAAGCACCTCGGAAATGACAAACATGGCATTGCATGGCATTGCATATCATTTTGCATTTTTTGTTACTTGCTTTTCAGGTACTCGTTGCAGGGTCTCTAACCTTTATTTGGTTTCAGGCAGTATAGCGGAGAATCATATTCACCGATATTCGACGCGAAGAAATCAAGTAAGAATCATGGATCAAGTGCAAAGTGATTTGGCGGAAATGAGGGCGCGTATGGACCAGTTCATGACCCTCATGACTGGCATGGCGCAAAATCAGGAGAGACTGAGGCTTCTGGTAGAGCGTCCCGACAACGGGCCCGAAGGTGATCATCATGACAATTCACAGGGACATGGCATTCCTCCTCCCGGTGGCAACCCTCCTCCTGGTGGTAACAATCGGGGTAATGGAAATGGTAGGCATGCTGGTGTTACTCTTGAAGATACTCTGGAAGACCAATTTACTCTGCTGGATGCTGATGTGGGTAATCAAGGTGATCGAAGGTATGAGGAGTTAGCAGAAAAGATCAGGGCCATAGAATGCAAGAACTCTATGGGTATTGATGTTACCAGCTTGGGGCTGGTCTCAGGAGTCAGAATTCCCCCTAAATTCAAACCTCCCACTTTTGATAAGTATCATGGCAATGCGTGTCCCCAAACGCATCTCCAAGCTTACTTTGGGAAGATTTCAGCCCATACGGATGACGAGAAGCTATGGATGCACTATTTTCAGGACAGTCTGGCTGGGGCATCCTTGACCTGGTACATGAAGTTGAATAGAGCTGCTGTGAAGAATTGGAAAGATCTGGCAGAAGCGTTCCTGAAGCAATACCAGTATAATATCGACATGGCGCCCAACCGCACCCAATTGCAGGGATTGTCCCAGAATGCCAAGGAGAGTTTCAAAGAATATGCACAGAGGTGGAGGGAAATGGCTGCCCAGGTCCAACCTCCCTTGTCAGACAGAGAAATGGCAGATATGTTCATGGGCACCTTGCAAGGGGCCTATCTGGATAGATTAGCTGCTTGTCCGTCAACTGGATTTGCTGATATTGTGATTGCGGGAGAAAGAATAGAAAGTCTGTTAAAGCTTGGAAAGATCCAGGATGTGAGTGGGGCTGGCTCTTCGGGGACGAAGAAACCGTTTGCTAGTAACCAGAAAAGAAGAGAAGGTGATACGAATGCTGTGTTTAGAGGACGAGGCAGAGGGCGTTCTCGAGCTTATTATCAGGTAGATGCTGTAACAATCCCCACACCGTCTGTTCAGAAACAACAACCCCAACAACAAGTTCAACAGCAACAACCTTTTTTCCAGCAAAGGTCTAGACAGAGGGATTGTAAGATGGATCCTCTCCCTATGACTTATGCCGCGCTGTTGCCCCGACTACTCGAGTTAAAGTTGGTAGAACTCCGTACTATGAAAGCTCCGGTTGCTGGAAACCTGCCACCTAACTTCGATGCTAATGCTCGTTGTGAGTTCCACTCAGGTGCTCAGGGGCACTCCATTGAAAAATGCTGGGCTTTCCATCATAAAGTACAAGATTTGATTGATGCTAAAGCCATCAATTTCTCTCCCACTCCTAATATTACTCAGCATCCCATGCCTGATCATAGTGCAGCAAATGTGTACGCTATTGAAGATGGGAGGAGATTGAATCTGGTGACAGATATCCATCAAGTGAAAACTTCTTTGTTGGTGGTAAAAGATCGTTTATTGAAGGGACGGGTGTTCCCGGGCTGTAATCAAGAGTGCTCTGAGTGTATGAATCAGGAGAACGGCTGTGATAAGTTGAAGATGGGTTTACAGAATCTGATCGATGAAGGATGTCTACAGTTCGACAGAGTCGTGAAAGACACTGATGAGATATCAACCGTGACCATCTATTACACTCCCGCTGAGATTCAAATGCCGGTCAATGCAGTTCCCGTGGCGAGTGTTGCGCCAGAAGGGCCCAGTCCTGTCACTATCACGGTGCCAGGACCAATTCCGTTCACATCCACGAAAGCTATCCCATGGCACTATGGGGCAGACGTATATTACGAAGGTAAAAAGCAGGAAGTTGAGCCGTCAGTCAGCCCAAATATTGATAATGTAGGAGGTGTAGGGGGCTTTACAAGGAGTGGAAGGTTGTTCGCTCCCCAAACCTTGAGAAGTGATAAGGAGGTAGAAGCTGCAGCAAAGGCTAAGGGTAAACAGGTGGTTGAAAGTGCGCCTACACCTGAAGCAGAGACAAAGATTATTTTTGATAAGGAAATGGAAGAATTTATGAAGATAATCAAGAAAAGCGATTATAAGATTGTGGACCAACTGAATCAGACCCCTTCAAAGATTTCAATCTTGTCACTATTGATGTGCTCTGATGCGCACCGGCAGGCGTTGTTGAAAGTGTTGAAGAGTGCGTACGTGCCACAAGAAATTACTGTTAATCAGCTCGAGGGCGTAATCTCCAATGTTAATGTTAGCCATGGCTTGGGCTTTACAAGTAGAGATCTGACGGTTGAAGGAAGAAACCATAATAAGGCTTTGCATATCACGATGGAGTGTAAGGGCGCAGTGTTATCTCATGTACTGGTAGACACTGGTTCATCACTCAATGTCTTGCCCAAGAAGGCATTAATGAAGCTGGAAGTTGATGGTTTGATCTTAAGGCCTAGTGAGTTGGTGGTCAGAGCATTCGATGGAACTAGACGATCTGTGTTTGGTGAGGTGGAATTGCCCGTACAAATTGGACCACAGGTATTCAAATCCACGTTCCATGTAATGGACATACAACCTGCATATAGCTGCCTATTGGGACGCCCTTGGATTCACGGAGCCGGGGCTGTTACTTCTACTCTACATCAAAAGCTGAAGTATGAGTTTGAAGGGCAGGTTGTGACAGTGTGTGGGGAGGAAGACATCTTTGTGAGTCACTTGTCCACATTCAAGTACATTGAAATGGATGGGGAAATTCATGAGATGCTGTGCCAATCATTTGAAGCAGTCAATATTGACGATGCACCTGAGTCTTCTTCTGTACCAGTTGGGGCTGGTACCTCCATTTCATCTTACAAACAAGCTGTCGAAGTCGTCAGGGCAGGCAACGCCCAAGGTTGGGGCAGGTTGATAGAGACCCCAATGAAGGAAGACAAATTTGGTATTGGTTATCATCCCTCTACAACTTCAGATGCGGGGAGCAGGGGACCCATTACTTTCAATAGTGGGGGAATTATCTACATGGACCAGTCTTGTGCAGCCACGGAGGATAGTGTTGACAGTGATTGTGACCTGGACAACTGGGTACGCCCTCGTGCTCCGGGACAACAAGTGCAAAACTGGTTCGTTGAAGAAGTCATCCGGGTTACTCTTCAGACAGAGTAATTTTTCTTTGTTTTTTCTAACCATAATGCATGTCAAAATCTTGCGCTCTGCCCAAGGCGTATAGATTCATTTGTAGGGCCACCATGGTTGCATTTGCAATGTTTAATCATTAATAAAGGACGTTTTGCAATCAAATTTTGTTCTCTGTCTTTCAGTTTTTATTTTTGCACAAAAAAATATAAAATGGCAATGTTTCATTTTCTTTTGTTTTGCTTAAAAATAAATTCTAAAATAAGGCATGAACCCGTTCATGCAGACTTGATCCTCCGGATACCACTGATAACGATTTTGATATGGCCATGTATGACTTTGACAATCCGATTTATCAAGCCGAAGAAGGGGATGAGAAAGATTGTGAACTTTCTGAAGAACTGGCCAGATTGTTGAAACAAGAGGAAAGGGTCATCCAGCCTCATCAGGAGACTGTAGAAATCATCAATATTGGTACCAAGGACGCCAAGAAAGAGATCAGGATTGGTGCTAGCTTGCAAGCAGATGTGAAGCAAACTTTGACGGAAATGTTGCGCGAGTATGTTGACATCTTCGCCTGGTCATATCAAGACATGCCGGGGTTGGATACAGATATTGTTGTGCACAGGCTGCCATTGAGAGAAGAATGTCCGCCAGTCAAGCAGAAACTTCGTCGGACTCACCCCGACATGGCCTTAAAGATTAAGGAGGAAGTCCAGAAGCAGTGGGACGCTGGTTTTCTTGCTGTGACAAAGTATCCTCCATGGGTAGCCAACATCGTGCCAGTACCGAAGAAAGATGGAAAAGTGAGAATGTGTGTGGATTATCGAGATCTTAATAAAGCTAGCCCGAAAGACGATTTTCCACTACCTCATATTGATGTGCTGGTCGATAATACAGCTCAGTTTTCAGTGTTCTCGTTTATGGACGGTTTCTCCGGGTACAACCAGATCAAGATGGCACCTGAAGACATGGAGAAGACCACGTTCATTACTCCGTGGGGTACATATTGTTATAAAGTAATGCCTTTTGGGTTGAAAAACGCAGGGGCAACGTACCAGCGGGCGATGGTGACATTGTTTCATGACTTGATTCATAAGGAGATCGAATGTTATGTAGATGATATGATTGCCAAGTCGAGAACCGAAGAGGAACATCTGACTAACCTGAAAAAGCTGTTTGAAAGGTTGAGAAAGTTCCGTCTGAGATTAAACCCAAACAAGTGTACGTTTGGGGTACGTTCTGGAAAGTTACTGGGTTTCATTGTGAGCGAAAGAGGAATCGAGGTTGATCCTGCCAAGGTGAAAGCAATACAAGAAATGCCTAAACCGAGAACAGAAAAAGAGGTTCGTGGTTTCTTGGGTAGATTGAACTACATTGCGAGGTTCATATCTCACCTAACAGCCACGTGTGAACCAATATTTAAATTGTTGAGGAAAGATCAAACGGTCAGGTGGAATGACGATTGCCAATTGGCATTCGATAAGATAAAAGAATACTTGCAGGAACCTCCGATTCTAATGCCTCCAGTTGAAGGGAGACCGCTAATAATGTATCTGACAGTACTTGAAGGTGCCATGGGTTGTGTTCTCGGTCAACATGACGAAACAGGTAGGAAGGAGCATGCTATTTACTACCTGAGCAAAAAGTTCAATGATTGTGAGTCCCGATACTCAATGCTTGAAAAGACATGCTGTGCGCTTGCATGGGCCGCTAAGCGATTGAGGCAATATATGGTTAGGCACACGACCTTGTTGATTTCAAAAATGGATCTTATCAAGTACATTTTCGAGAAACCAGCATTGACAGGCAGAGTTGCACGGTGGCAAATGGTCTTGACAGAGTATGACATTCAGTACACTTCACAAAAGGCCATCAAAGGAAGTATCTTGTCCGACTATCTGGCGCAACAACCGATTGACGATTACCAACCCATGAAGTTTGACTTCCCTGATGAGGACATCATGTTTCTCAAAGCTAAAGACTGCGAGGAACCACTTCCGGAGGAGGGGCCAGACCCTGAATCCAAATGGAGTCTGATGTTTGATGGGGCTGTCAATATGAATGGGTGCGGAGTTGGAGCAGTTCTTATCACGCCGGAAGGTGTTCATATGCCGTTCACTGCCCGAATAACTTTCGGATGCACCAACAATGAAGCAGAGTACGAAGCTTGTATAATGGGGATCGAGGAGGCG
This sequence comes from Lathyrus tuberosus, assembly GCA_022829125.1. Taxonomy (NCBI): domain Eukaryota; kingdom Viridiplantae; phylum Streptophyta; class Magnoliopsida; order Fabales; family Fabaceae; genus Lathyrus; species Lathyrus tuberosus. The sequence goes on along the minus strand of JALAZF010000418.1, from coordinate 5,557,208 downwards.
ATTAATCTACGGATTAAAACCCTTGATATATTCGGTGATTTAGCTTTGGTAATCAATCAAGTGAAAGGGAGTTGGTACACGCACCAAGCAAATCTAGTGCCGTATAGAGATTATACGAGGAGATTGCTGACGTTTTTCACAACAGCGAAACTGTACCACATTCCTCGAGATGAGAATAGGTTCGCTGATGCCTTGGCCACTGTGTCTTCCATGATCAAAGTGCAAGGATGGAACCATGTACCTAAGATTGAGGTATCCCGCCTTGACAGACCAGCATTTGTGTTTGCGGTAGATGCAACGTCTGATGACAAGCCATGGTTTCATGATATTAAGTGTTTCTTGAAAAGTCAAGAGTACCCGCCCGGGGCATCGTCCAAAGACAGGAAGACGTTAAGAAGGTTAGCTGGTAGTTTCTTCTTGAATAAAGATGGCGTGCTGTATAAAAGAAATTTTGACACGGTCCTGCTTAGATGTGTGGATAGACATGAAGCAGACTTGTTGATGATTGAAGTGCACGAAGGCTCTTTCGGTACCCATGCCGGAGGACATGCAATGGCTAAAAAGTTGTTAAGATCGGGATATTATTGGTTGACTATGGAGTCAGATTGTTGCAAATATGCCCGCAAATGCCATAAATGCCAGATCTATGCAGACAAGGTGCATGTGCCTCCAAATCCGTTGAGTATCATGTCGTCGCCTTGGCCGTTTGCCATGTGGGGCATTGATATGATCGGAAAGATTGAGCCTACAGCTTCCAATGGTCATCGTTTCATCTTGGTGGCAATTGATTACTTCACCAAATGGGTTGAAGCTGCATCCTATGCCAATGTTACAAAACAAGTGGTCGCTCGTTTCTTAAAACGGGATATCATTTGCCGATATGGAGTTCCCGAAAGAATCATTACTGATAACGGTTCTAATTTGAACAATAAGATGATGGCTGAGTTATGCCGGGACTTCAAAATCGAACATCACAATTCTTCTCCGTACCGCCCAAAGATGAATGGCGCGGTCGAAGCGGCTAACAAAAATATCAAGAAGATTGTGCAGAAGATGGTTGTCACGTACAAAGATTGGCATGAGATGTTACCATTTGCTTTGCATGGGTATCGAACGTCAGTACGCACGTCCACTGGGGCAACCCCGTTCTCACTTGTATATGGTATGGAGGCAGTGCTACCAGTTGAAGTAGAGATTCCGTCCCTCAGAGTTATGATGGATGTTAAGCTAGATGAAGCTGAATGGGTACGAACCAGATTTGATCAGCTGAGCCTTATTGAGGAAAAGCGATTGGCGGCTGTATGTCATGGGCAACTATATCAGCGCAGAATGAAACAGGCATTTGACCAAAAGGTGCGTCCTCGGGTTTACAAAGTCGGAGATGTGGTACTCAAAAGGATCCTTCCTCCCAATACAGACCACAGGGGCAAATGGACTCCTAACTATGAAGGTCCATTCGTGGTTAAAAAGGTCTTTTCGGGCGGAGCTTTATTGCTTACAACCATGGATGGCAAAGACTTTTCATCCCCTGTCAACTCGGACGTAGTCAAAAAATACTTCGCATGAATAGACCCGCTGGATAATAAAAATAAAAAAATCCAGGCAAAAAAGGGCATCCCGGCGAACCAAAAACAGAATAAGGTTCGGGCAAAAATTAGGGATATAATTGAAAAAAATTTGTACACCCGGTAAGTTGAAAACCCGAAAGGGCAACTTAGGCAAAAAAGGGTATCCTGGTGGATCGAAAACCTGAAAGGGCGGTCCACACAAAAGAGGGATTTAAGCGAATGACTACAGTCTGAGTTATCTGTACCCATTACCGTTTGAACAACTGACGTTCTGAAGAATAGGAATCGGTCTGATCATTCCTCAGAAGGCAAGGGCGGGGAGTTTTGAAGACATACTGGTCATAACAGAATGGAAACTCAGTGGAATTCCGTTTTCACATTGCCATTAGGATAGTTTCTTTTCTCAATTTTCAGCGATCACCTCTTTCCAGGGATTGCTTCCAGATGTAATTGCCTATTCTGGGCTCTCAGTCAATAAACTGAATTTCAATAAAAAGCTTTCTATTTTTGTTTTATTGCTTTGTTTGCAAAAACGTCCTAATTGTTGATAAAACATTGCATTTGAAAACATGGCGGCCTTGCAATAACATGCGCAGAAAAAACATTTGAAATTACTTCGAATGTTGAATACTCCCGGATGGTGGATTCTAGCCACGCAATATTCGGGGCATGTGGGCATATTCTTTTGTTGCAGGTAGCAGGTGCAGATGATTTTAAGCACAAGACCAGTAATAAATCACCCACGCAAAAGACTGGGGCAATTACGGGTAAGGAGATCGGCGTTCATCGTTCGGTCGACGATTGTTCATAACGGGTCGATATCAGTGAATTAAGTTCAACTGGGTACCGTTGCATCTTATTAAGTCGATTCTCTCATACAGTACTTCCAACAGCTACAAGCTTTTCTGTGTCGATAACGGTCACAAGTTCCCCCAAAAGAGTGGTCTCGTCGATACCGAAACTGATGGTCATTATCCCCAGCGAAGTCGCAGGAGTTTGAAGAGGCTAAATCTTCTGTAAAATCCTCTTATGACATCCTCTTCGGGGATAAATTGTTGGTTTGCCCAAGCATGGGGCATGTTAGTTTCCCCAGCATGAAGTGTTGATCATCCCCAGTAGAGTTTGAGGACAGTTGGTCTTCTGTAAAATCCTCTCAAAAGGCATTCCCCAACACGAGACGCTTTAAAGCAGTTTTCTCCAGCAGAGTTTGTTATAAACCCGTCATCCCTAACGGAATTGTCTAAAGGGAAGCTCGCCTAACATGGGGCATTGTAGTACTTATCCTAAGCTTGACAGTCATATTCTTCAGCAGGCTACTGTGGATTTGCTTTGGGTTTCCCTAACAGATCTCTAAGGACTCCTTCTAGCAAGTTGCAGTGGAATGTTCTAACCAGGATTTGCATATCCCTGGCAGAGTAGCCCTGATACCCAGCAAGATCGTATCTCTGGTCATGGTATCCCCACAGAGGTCAGCATCGAATCTTGTCAGCAACTTCCAGCTGAGTTGTTGTTCTCTCCGCAGAGGTTTATCAGATCGACAGAATCTATTCCTCAACAAGGATGGTACAGCCTTTCCCCAGCCGGGTCAGAAGGTTGATAATCCCTATAAAGGATCTTGGGTTGAATAAATCCCCAAGCAGAGTTTTAATGGCTCATTTCCCCAGCAGGACGTCATTAAAAATTCTCATCCCCAGCGGAATCGCTGTGACCAGAATTCATTCCCCCAAACAGATGGAATAATTCCTGGCAGAGTCGTCGTTCCCTCATATCTTAAAGTCCAATTTATTTTTGGCAAGCTTGGCAATTCGAAGCAGACGGATTGTTCATCCATTCGCCAGCAGAGATATTATCCTTTTAGGAGTCTCCGAGATTAAATCATTGATTGTGGTTCCTCAGCAGAGTCGGCAGAGATGTCTGGCGCAGAGGCAGAGAGTAATTCGATTTTAAAGCTCTAAAAGTCCAACAGTGGATTGGCAAAAGTCCGTCTACGGGTGGCAAAAGTCCAACAGTGGATTGGCAAAAGTCCGTCTTCGGGTGGCAAAAGTCCAACAGTGGATTGGCAAAAGTCCATCTTCGGGTGGCAAAGCAGCAAAAGTCCAACAGTGGATTGGCGAAAGGTCCATCTAAGGGTGGCATATTCTAAAAGTCCAACAGTGGATTGGCAAAAGTCCGTCTACGGGTGGCAAAAGTCCAACAGTGGATTGGCAAAAGTCCGTCTTCGGGTGGCAAAAGTCCAACAGTGGATTGGCAAAAGTCCATCTTCGGGTGGCAAAGCAGCAAAAGTCCAACAGTGGATTGGCGAAAGGTCCATCTAAGGGTGGCATATTCTAAAAGTCCAACAGTGGATTGGCAAAAGTCCGTCTTCGGGTGGCAAAAGTCCAACAGTGGATTGGCAAAAGTCCGTCTTCGGGTGGCAAAAGTCCAACAGTGGATTGGCAAAAGTCCATCTTCGGGTGGCAAAGCAGCTAAAAGTCCAACAGTGGATTGGCAAAAGTCCGTCTAAGGGTGGCATATTCTAAAAGTCCAACAGTGGATTGGCAAAAGTCCGTCTTCGGGTGGCAAAAGTCCAACAGTGGATTGGCAAAAGTCCATCTTCGGGTGGCAAAGCAGCTAAAAGTCCAACAGTGGATTGGCAAAAGTCCGTCTTCGGGTGGCAAAAGTCCAACAGTGGATTGGCGAAAGGTCCATCTAAGGGTGGCATATTCTAAAAGTCCAACAGTGGATTGGCAAAAGTCCATCTTCGGGTGGCACGAAGCTGCAAAGTCCACCAGTAGTGTGGCAGGCCAGTAGTCGTCTGGAATTGCATAAAAGACATTATCAAAGTCCACCGGTAGTGTGGCAGGCCAGTAGTCGTCTGGAATTGCATAAAAGACATTATCAAAGTCCACCAGTAGTGTGGCAAGCCAGTAGTCGTCTGGCGTCGTTCAAAAAGACATTTCCAAAGTACACCAGTAGTGTGGCAGGCCAGTAGTCGTCTGGAATTGCATAAAAGACATTTCCAAAGTCCACCATCAGCGTGGCAAGCCAGTAGTCGTCTGGCATCGTTCAAAAGACAGATCTCTCCGACGTTTCATCGAGGATTCAATCCAGCAGTCTCGTTGGGTTTATATCCCTTTTCTTCTTCACCCAGAGCAAATTTTTGGTTATTTTTGGTATTCAATCACTATATACCTTGAAAGTCCGAAAGCATTTGCTTTCAGGCATTCAGGTCTACAGCGCTTGAATAGGGGCAGCTGTAATACCCCAAAATTTGCTCTCCCCTTTTGTCATCATAGCATGGCATTATCATTTATCATATCATATCCACCTCATTAACATTACATTGCATTTAACATAGAAAAATGAAGCATGGCATCCTTCTTACCATCAGGGCATGTGATCAGGTGGAAGGTGGACAATCAAGGAATCATTCAAAGCACAAAAAGGTCAATCAAGTTGGCTCTAGGCAAGCCAAGAGGTCTCTCATGTCTCATACTATCTCAATTGATCTTCCAAAACCTCAAGGAAGTGAGATTCAATGGGAGATTGAAGCACTACATCTTTCACTATGCAAGAGGTTCAAAAATTGAAGGAAAACCCTCAAAAGAGATAGCTCATTGATTCAAAATCATTCTCAAGTGGCATTTCTCATCATCCTTTAAGAGGATACACAACATACTCTGAGGAATTTGAAATTGGGGACTGCACTTTTACCTCCTAACCAAAGGGGGCCAAAATTAGGGTTTCCATTTAAATCAGGGAATCTTTGCTTTTTTGGGCAAGACTTGATGTCATGGTTTCCTATATGTCCCTAGGTATATGGATGTGGAAGATTGCATCTCAATTGGTTTTAGAAGTGATTCAATTGGAAGAAAGATCAAAAATCAGGGAATTTGGGGCCAAGTCAAATAATCAGAGGAAAAAGTCAACTCTTGACTTTTTGAGGCCAAATTCATGAAATTCATGTTACATATGTCCAATGTACAAAATTTGGTCAAGAAATTCCAAAGGAATCATGAAAAAATCAAGATGTAAAAAGTTGCCATTTTTGGATGAAGTAGGGTTGCTAAAAATAGCAAGTTTTGGCCATTTTGCATCAGAGTTTGAACCAAGGCCATTCAAATTTGGAGCACCAAATGAAAAATCCACTCTGCCTCAATGAAAGATCTTGTTTTAAGCTTCAAATCCATGTGTAGAACATCTCCATTGGATAAAAATTGAGGGAGATATGATGGATCAAAGTTGGAGGAAAGTAGGGCAAAAAACCATGTCATGACCAAGTATTTTCAGGTCACGCGCACATCATTTCCTCAAACAGTTGGTGTGCCAAATGTTCACTCATTTTTCTCAATGATAAAAGCTCCAAATGAAAATCTTTTCCACATCAAAGTTGTTCCTTGTAGTGTCTTCTTCATTATTCATGTTGGACAAAATGCCATTTGATCAAAGAATAAGGAGTTATGATGGCTCAAAGTATGGTCAATGCAACTGAAATTTGACTGGGTCACAACCAAGTCATGCCACACATGTGCGCATTCTGCAGCATTTTAAGCCAGTCTTGAGTTCCTATGTTTGAAGCTCATTTTCAATATGTTGCAAGTCTCATTTTCACTTCTTTTCAACATCAAAGTTGTTGTACCATGTACACACTTTGAAATGGTACCAAGATCACTCATGTCCATGGCTTGAAGAGAGAGATATCCATGCGCAAACTTCACCATTTCCAACTGAGGAATCACATCAGAGTTAGCAGTTTGGTTCAGACATTCAAACAATCCATGAACTTTATTTCCACATTTGGTCAAGCACACATCACTTACACAATGTTTAGTATCACGTGCCTTGCATGAAAATGGAGAGAACAACTTGTTGAGCAAGTTTCTGTCACGACAGTCCTACCATTCCAAGCTTCACTCTTCATCCTCACCATAACTGTCGTGAACATTCCCACACCACACCACAACCATCAATGACTCGCCCCTAACTAACTTGACTCAGTTAGTTAGGGTGCACTCAAATAACCAAGCATTGACTCACTTAACTGACTCACTAAACCATGGTTAACTCACATTATAAATAGAAATCTCACCTCTAATTTCAGGGGGAGCTTCATTTCTCATTTTTCACTTCAAAGTTCTCTCCACTTTCTCTCTGACTCTCTCACTCTGTTACCAACTCTCTCAAAAATTCTTCTCCAAGCACACGATACTTCATCCTCATAATCATCAATGGCACTTGATTGAAGGAGATTTCAGTATAGTTCTCAAGGTTGCTTCAAGCACTGTTCAACATTGAATCTCTCTGCTCTCGAGACAACCAGTTATATAGCATTTATTTTGCTTAATTTGTGAAGCTCCAAGGTTGAAGAAGAAGCTACGATCTCTGGTTTTCTGAAGAATACCTCAAAGTCTCCAATCTTCAGGTACGAATTTCATCCATTATAGACTTAATGTGAGTTTGTTTTCAGGTTCTTGCAGCTTCTTATAAGCTCAAGAACTGGCCTGGCTAGTTGATAGGCCTTTAGAGGCATAGTTCAAATGTTAGGGCAAATCTTTTTCTGTTGAATTCTCTCGTATCATGAACTGTTTGTGCATTTTGTTCTTGAATTCATGTTCTCCATTAGTTTCTCTTTCGATTGATGTACATGTTGGGCATTTCTGGGACATGTGAAGTTGCAGACGGTGGCGTGTGACCGGAGAAGGTGACCGGAGGTCCCTCTCCGGCCGGTGGTTTTTGGTTAGGGTTTTATGCTCAGTTTGAATTTGGTCCGTTGGATGAGTATGATCTAATGGCCAAAATGCTGCCAGCACATTAAGAAGGGGCGTGCATGTCATGTGCCATTTTTCTGATTCACTTAAAAGTGATGTGATGCATTGCATGGTAGTTAAGATGCACATTCATGTATGCGCGTTGGATGTAATTACCTTGACTTGTTTCTTGACTTGACTTAATCTGATGGTTGTTATTACTGTGACTATTGTTGACTAAAGTGCATGGTTGTTAGTGTGTTCTGCGCGCTTAATGGACCTAACCTGAATGCTATTCGCACCTCCTCTTTTTTAAAGCCCAATGAATTTGCACTGTCCAATTGCTATGTTCATACCCCCTTGCATTTTGCATTTATTTTTCATTTTTATTTCTTTCATACATGTTTCATTTCTAATTTTTAAAAAATACCAAAACATATTGGAAAATTCTACAAAAATTCATGTGTATTCTTAAAACATTTAGGAAATTTTTCATGATCTTATTTTCTGATTTTATGACCTTTTTACCCCTGATCCATAATTTTCTTTGAATTTCCATTTAGATGCATTCTAAGCATGGTACTTGAATTTGTTTAATTTTGTTCTTGCTCATTACAAACTGTTTTGACATGATTCTTTTTGCATTGATTCACTAATACATTGAAGCATGTTATATGATTTTTGTTTGATTTTTTAGGTCACTTTATTACATGTTTTGATGCCTATATTTGCACCACTTTGCATGATGTTTCAATTTGACCTAATTGCTTTGTTTGAAGTCATTTTTGCTTTGAATTTTTACATGCTATCTTAATGTATGATGCATTTCTGACCTAGGCACTCCAATACCATGTTTTCATAATTTTCATGAGGCCATTTGATTTTTGTTTGATGCATTACCTTTGAAGTATAATACATGTCATGTCATTTTAACTTTAGTGCATGTTTGCATGAATTCTTTTGTGCATATTTGTATGAGCATTTGCATATGTTAGGAGCCATTCATATGATATTATAGGTCTTTGATACACATTATAGGTCATCTTTACATGTTCATTTCAATTTGAACTTTGTGCATCATTAACATGTATTGTTTGCACTTTCTCTTTGAACTTTCATTTCAATTCTTCTTATATTACTTCTTGAATGTCTTGAAGTTGATTCATAAATACTTTTGAGATGTTTATAAACCATTTTTCATTTAGTTTCAATTCTGGTTGTTGATTTACATGTTCCATTTATGCATGTCCTCCTCATTTCTTTCCATCTTTCATCTACCCTTTCTTCTTGTAACATGTTTAAATGCTAATGGATGATGTTTGTTGCCTATTCACTTGCACTTGTATGATGATATTCATTTGTTGTCCATATGATGCCCATTCTGGTTGTGGTTCTAGGATTTGTTTTCTCATTTAATTCTTTTGAGTTTTATGATGCATTACATGTTCTTTTACTTCTTATACTTCTTATACATGTTTACTAACCATGTAGGGGCTTTGGTAAGTTTCAATTGAGTGTGGATAAGGAATCCACATTCAACTTCTATCCTTTCTCTTTTACAATTCCATTTTGTGTTTTGCTAAGCACTTATGTGCTTTCTTTTAATAACTCATTACTTTCCCTTTGTGAATTACAATTCATCTTCTACTTTAGAAGTGAATTGTTTAATTCATTCTTTCTTTAGACTTTAGGTTGAAACCTCACAAACTTTAGGATCACTCCCTTAACTAATCAATTAGGATTGAGTCTTAGTCCATATAGATTTTACCTTTACCTTCTCTTGAGTCTTTCATCTTCTCATCTCAAAGAAAATTCAAAACATATAATAAAGGTAGGCATTTATTGCATTTAGGCCTTTCATATAAAGAAAAGATTATAAGGGGTCTTCTCTTGTAATCTTAGAATGTGTAGCATATAGCCCATCTTGGGTCAATGTGTTAAACATTTGATCTTGTATGAGGGACTTAAATGCAATACTTGTTGAAGGTGCAAATAATAAAAAACACTTCTTCACTTCATAATCAACAAAACACTTAATAAACACAAGTATGCTAGTGTGTTTGAACCTTGATAATTGGAACTAAGTGTGAGGGTCTTCTTCACCCTTAGTGTGCCTTCTTACCCATTCCATCTTGGAATGTGAGAAGGTACACATTCCAATGACTAAGATCCAGATACACTGTCGTATGCAAACAAATCCAAAACACTTCCTTCTAAAAGACAAAAAACAAACAATAACGTCTTTCCTTCGGGAATTCTTTTCTCACCTCATTCACTCTCAACGCACGAGCGCGCTTCTACTCGTTCTCTTGCAAGATGGTAACGCACTCGGACCAGCGAGCCTGCAACACCTGAGCTAGAACGTAAGCCGTTCTCTAAAAAACAATCCATCCCTAGTGAGGGGAACTACGTCGCTCTGATTCTCATGCTCCCGATGAGATACGTAGGCAGTGGGGTAGGGCCCATGCGAGCACTTCTTTTATTTTCCCTACATTTGTTTCTCTTTCTCCCTTCTTTCTTTCAGTTCCTTTTCCAGTATCCTTTTTTCTATCACCCTTTGATCGAGACAAGCAAGCGTGGATCCCATCGGGTACGATGGACGCGAGGGGGTGCTAATACCTTCCTCTCGCGTAACCGACTCCCGAACTCAGTTCTCTTGGTCGCAAGACCATGCTCAATCCTTTCCTTCAGGTTTATGCGGTATTTCCTTTCCCTCTTATGGGATAAATACACATTGCTGGCGACTCTGTTTCGGTGCCACTTTCGCGTTTGTACTTGGATGAAAATCCCGGGAGCGACATCTGCTGATAAAGAGAAACTAGCAAGATGAATGCCATCCCCGCTGATAAAGGGAAACTGACGAGAGAAATATCCGAAAGATTGCTATCTCTGCTGATAAAGAGAAACTAGCAAGATGAATGCATCCCTGCTGATAAAGGGAAGCTGACGAGAGAAATATCCGAAAGATTGCTATCTCTGCTGACAAAGAGAAACTAGCAAAATCAACGGTGACTTCACTGGGGGTGATGTGAAACAAGACTTTCTGATTTAAACCACTTCTGGCAGCAAGAATGGGATTTCACAAAAGAGAAAGGCCAGACAAACTTCTAACGGACCCATGATCCATAGATAAGATGGCTCCGCTGGGGAAAGGAGAAGTCTGAATAAAAGACTCTGCCGGGGAGCACAAGTATGAGGAACACATCCCTCCAAAATCTCCTGAGTTATACCATCTCTGCTGAGAAAGAGAATTGGCAAAGAAAGTATCAAACCTGACTTATGCTTCGAATGCAAATGTTTGAATAATGGTGTGATGCTCCATACGAGATGGAAATGCTACGCGTTGAGGATGCAATGCGAATGCTTATGATTTACAAAAAGGGTCTCTCTAGCAAAATAAATGCCGGAGAGAAATGATCCATCCAGCTGGGGATGATAAAAATAAATTATCCTCTGAATCTAGGAACTCTATTGAGAAGGGTCATACTGATCGACTCTTTGGATCAACAACATCTGCTGGGGATGAAATCCCGAAAGAACTCCTGGTGGCCACACCTGTCTTTTACTGAAAGTAACATCGAAAACCTAAGATTTCTCCTCTGTCGGGGGAGTTGAGAATGAGTGCCAATAACGGAACCGGAAGTTTGTTACTGAAGATTGCCAATAACAACTGGCTCAGAAACTGCTGGGGAATATAGTCCATGATACCATTCTGCTTGGGGATACTACTGATCTCAGTCTGCTTGGGAGAATGACTTTACTCCCACCTTGCTGGGGATTAGAATGTGACATTGTCGGTGAGAGCACGCTTCCTGACTGGATGGGGAAGGTGAACATCCTGATTCTGTGGGGAAATAACGCCTCGATCTGGAGAGAATACCTCCCACGTCTCCTGCTGGGGGAAGTTTGTTCTGCTGAGGAAAGCTTTTCCTGCTGGGGAAGGAGCAGTCTCAATGTCGGGGAGAGCAGCCTGCTGGGAAGTACAATCCTGTTGCCTTGTAAGTCAAATAACCACAAAAGAATATGCCACAACCTGGCTATCCTTGTTAACGTCTAAGTAACTTCTACTGCTTTTCGTTACGCTCTGCAAAGCTCGAAATTTTATATGTAATGTTTATAAAAAATATCAGACATTTTTTGCAAACAAAATAGTAAAATTAAAGTAAAACAAACAATGGAAATCTCTTTGAGTGAAATGAATATTTTATTGAAGAGTGACCTGTAAATAGGCATTTACAATAGAAAGTAATTCCTAAAAAGAGGTAATTGCGCAAAAGTAAAAAAAAGAAAATACACATGTCAGCAATGTGGGAACAGATATCCACCATGATTCGACTCAGCTATGACCCATATGACTTGCTTATCCACAAATGTCTTAGCCTTTGAAGAGACTAAATGTACTGATTCCTTTCTTTCAGAACTTCCAGGTATTGAGAGTGTTCAAAGATCGAACGCAGACCATAGCCTTTCGCTTATAAATCCCTAACTTTTGCCTGGATCGCCCTTTTCGGGTTTTCAATCCACCGGGATACCCATTTTTGCCAAAGTCGCCTTTTCAGGTTTTCAACTTTGCGAGTTTACACATTTTCTTTTTACATTTTATCCCTAATTTTTGCCCGAACCTTTTCCTTTTTATGGTTCGCCGGGATGCCCCTTTTTGCCTGGACTTTCTTTTTATGTCCAGCGGGTCTCTTTTATGTGAAGTATTTTTTGACTACGTCTGCGTTCACAGGGGAGGTAAAATCTTCGCCATCCATCGTTGAAAGTAGTAAGGCTCCACCAAAGAAAACCTTTCTGACTACATACGACCCTTCGTAATTTGGGGTCCATTTGCCCCTGTAATCTGTCTGAGGAGGAAGGATCCTTTTCAAAACCAATTCACCTGTCTGAAAGTTCCGAGGGCGCACTTTTTGGTCAAAGGCGTGCTTCATCCTGCTCTGATACAACCGACCATGTGCGATGGCTGCCAGTCTCTTTTCTTCAATAAGGTTCAACTGATCCAATCTGGAACGCACCCACTCAGCTTCATCAAGCTTCACACCTGCCAGAACTCTCAAAGACAGAATCTCAACCTCTAAGGGTAAAACTGCTTCCATACCATATACCAATGAGAAAGGAGTTGCCCCAGTCGACGTACGCACCGAAGTACGGTAACCATGTAGGGCGTAAGGTAACATCTCATGCCAGTCCTTATATGTTACCACCATCTTCTGTACAATCTTCTTGATGTTCTTATTTGCCGCCTCAACAGCCCCATTCATCTTCGGACGATATGGAGAAGAATTATGATGCTCGATCTTGAAACTCTGACATAGTTCCTTCATCATCTTATTATTCAAATTCGAGCCATTATCAGTAATGATTCTCTCAGGGACCCCATAACGGCAGATGATATCCTTCTTTATAAACCGGGCTACCACTTGCTTGGTGACGTTGGCGTACGAGGCTGCCTTCACCCACTTTGTGAAATAGTCAATCGCAACCAAAATGAAACGATGCCCATTGGAAGCAGTAGGATCAATCTTTCCAATCATATCTATACCCCACATTGCAAACGGCCAAGGAGATGACAACACATTTAGAGGCGTAGGCGGTACGTGCATCTTATCTGCATAAATCTGGCATTTATGGCACTTCCGAGCGTACTTGAAACAATCAGACTCCATAGTCATCCAATAATATCCTGCTCTTAACAAATTTCTAGCCATGGTGTGTCCACTGGAATGAGTACCAAAAGAACCATCGTGAACTTCCTCCATCAATGAGCTTGCCTCGTGTTCATCAACACAACGTAGCAAAACCATATCGAAGTTCCTCTTATATAACACATCATCCTTGTTCAGGAAGAAGTTTCCTACCAACCTCCTCAGAGTCTTCTTATCCTTGGTGGAGGCACCCTCTGGATACTCCTGGCTCTTCAGAAAAACCTTAATATCATGATACCATGGTTTACCATCAGACGCATCTTCAATTGCAAACACAAAAGCCGGTCTATCCAGACGCATGATCCTAATCGACGGAGTTTCATTCCAACGGTTCACCTTATACATGGATGCCAATGTCGCCAATGCATCGGCCATCTGATTCTCATCTCGGGGCACGTGGTGAAAATCCACCCTATCAAAGAACGGTAACAACCTTCTGGCATAGTTGTTATAAGGTACCAAATTTGCCTGACGAGTCTCCCATTCTCCTGTAATCTGATAAACCACCAACGCGGAATCACCATAGACATCGAGGTTCTTAATTCTCAAATCAATTGCTTCTTCTAACCCCATGATGCATGCTTCATACTCCGCCTCATTGTTGGTACACACAAATGCTAACCGGGCAGTGAAAGGTATATGAGAACCCTTCGGAGTTGTAATGATTACCCCAATTCCATTGCCATATGAGTTGACAGCCCCATCAAAAATCATCTTCCACTGTGATCCAATCTCAGGTCCTTCGTCAGGCAGAGGCTCTTCACAATCCTTCATTTTCAGAAACATAACATGCTCGTCTGGAAACTCAAACTTCATGGGATGATAATCCTCGACTGGCTGTTCAGCAAGATATTCTGACAGAACACTTCCCTTAATGGCCTTCTGAGAAACATACTGAATATCATACTCTGTCAACACCATCTGCCAACGGGCTATCCTTCCAGAAAGTGCTTGCTTCTCAAACACGTACTTAATCGGATCCATCTTTGAAATCAACAAGGTTGTGTAATTTAACATATACTGCCTTAGGTGCTTGGCTGCCCAAGCGAGTGCACAACATGTTTTTTCCAGCATAGAGTATCTTGATTCGCAATCAGTGAACTTCTTACTCAGGTAGTAAATGGCGTGCTCTTTCTTACCCGTCTCGTCGTGTTGACTGAGCACACAACCCATCGAATTCTCAAGAACTGTAAGGTACATAATCAGCGGTCTCCCAGACACTGGTGGCATAAGGACTGGAGGTTCCTGCAGATACGTCTTTATCCTTTCAAACGCCTCTCGACAATTTTCATTCCACTTGACCTCTTGGTCCTTTCTTAACAACTTGAAAATTGGTTCACATGTAGCTGTCAGATGAGAGATGAACCTGGCAATGTAATTCAACCTCCCCAAGAAACCACGAACCTCTTTCTCTGTTCTTGGCTCAGGCATCTCCTGTATGGCTCTTATCTTTACAGGATCAACCTCTATACCCCTTTCACTAACAATGAATCCCAGCAATTTACCAGACCTCACGCCGAAAGTGCACTTGTTCGGATTCAACCTCAATCTGAACTTCCTCAACCTTTTAAACAACTTCTGGAGGTTTACCAAGTGTTCTTCCTCTGTCTGTGACTTCGCAATCATGTCATCAACATAGACTTCGATCTCCTTGTGAATCATATCATGAAAGAGAGTCACCATCGCCCGCTGATAGGTTGCCCCAGCATTCTTCAATCCAAAGGGAATTACCTTGTAGCAAAATGTTCCCCACGGTGTTATGAACGTAGTCTTCTCCATGTCCTCTGGGTCCATTTTGATTTGGTTATACCCAGAGAAGCCATCCATGAAGGAAAACACAGAATATTGAGCAGTATTATCCACTAACACATCAATGTGGGGGAGCGGGAAATCATCTTTCGGGCTCGCCCTATTCAAATCTCGGTAATCCATACACATCTTGACCTTCCCATCCTTCTTAGGTACAGGTACAATATTAGCAACCCACGGAGGATAATTTGTCACAACAAGAAATCTGGCGTCCAACTGTTTCTGAACCTCTTCCTTGATCTTGACAGCCATATCTGGTTTCGTCCTTCTCAACTTCTGCTTGACTGGAGTACAACCCTCTTTAAGCGGCAGCCGGTGTGAAACAATGTCAGTATCAAGTCCGGGCATGTCTTGGTAAGACCAGGCGAAGATATCCACATACTCTCGAAGTAACTCAATCAATCTTCCCTTAACAGTGTCTTCCAGGGCAGCCCCAATCTTTACTTCTCGTTTGACATCCTCGGTTCCCAGATTAACAGTCTCAACTTCCTCCTGATGAGGTAGAATAACCATTTCCTCTTGTTTCAGTAACCTGGCTAATTCTTCTGGTAAGTCACAGTCTTCGTCAGTCTCTTCTTCGGCCTGATAGATGGGATTGTCGAAGTCATATCGAGCCATAGCTAAGTCATGGGTGGAATCTGAACAAAGGAACCTGCATGATGGATGTTTTATGTTCATTATGAGTGCAACAAACAAGAAAACACATTGCCATTTTGATGTGGGTTAATGCAAAAAGTAAAAAATAGAAAGGCAGGGATCAAAATATTTGAATGAAAAAACGTCCTTTATTGATGATAAAAATAGCAAATAAAACATCCAAGCCCTACAAATAAATATCACTACGCCTTGGGCAGAGCGTAGGACTCAACATAACAGAAAACAAAAGTAAATTACTCTGGGCGCGTCACTTGGATAACTTTCTCGGAGGACCAGTTGCCTAGGCTCTGACCAGGAATGCAGGGATGGATCCATTCATCCATGTCACAATCACTATCTCCTTCATCCTCAATAGCATTGACTCTGTCTCAGAAAACACCGGCACTGGTGAAACGGACTGGACCATAGAACTTGGGAGGCTCTTCAGAATGCCTAGGTGGCTTGTAACCCAGTCCATGAGTGTCTTGCTTCCTTTGAACATCAATAACATTGCCCCACTTCTGAGAACCACCAGCTTCAACTATAGCACGCGCCTCTTTGAAAGAGGACATTGGAACTTCTGGTTGTATGACGACTTCAGGTTGAATAACCGTCTCAAGCCGAATGACTGCCTTTGGGGGTTCCTGGGGAATCTTCACAGCTTCAAAGGCTTGGCACAAAGTTTCCTGTATCTCACCATCTACCTCTACATACTTGAAGGTCGATAGGTGACTGACCATGATATCTTCTTCACCACAAACAGTCACAACGTGGCCATCCACCATATACTTCAACTTCTGGTGCAGTGTAGAAGTTACAGCCCCAGGACCATGGATTCAGGGGCGACCCAATAAACAACTATAGGTAGGCTGAATATCCATTATGTAAAAGGTGGTGTTGAAAACCTCAGGGCCCACCTTGATCGGCAGAACTAACTCTCCAAACACTGACCTCTTGGAGCCATCAAAAGCACGTACCACCAAGTCACTTGGTGTACAAATCAACCCACGAGTATCCAACTTCATCAAAGCCTTCTTTGGTAACACATTCAAAGATGACCCAGTATCAACTAACACATACGACATCAAAGAACCACGGCATTCCATTGAAATATGCAGCGCGTTGTTGTGATTCCTCCCAGCCAGAGTCAGATCTAAATCGGTGAAACCCAAACCATTACCAGCATTCACATGAGCCACAACCCCTTCTAACTGATTGACGGATATTTCCTGTGGTACATAAGCCATATTCAGAACCTTCAGCAATGCATTTCGGTGTGCCTCAGAGCACAACAGTAAGGACAGAATGGAAATCTTCGATGGAGTTTGGTGAAGTTGGTCAACAATCTTGTAATCACTTTTTCTGATCAACCTCATAAACTCTTCTACATCTTCAGAGAAAGTATCCCCACCTTGCTTTGTCGTAGAGTTATTAGCTTCCTGCCTCTGTACGGACTCATCCATCATTTGTTTACCCTTGTCCTGTCTTGAACTGCCAGCTTGATTCTCGGCCGGAATAAAGACCCTACCACTCCTAGTGATAGCCCCAGCTTCAACAAGATTTCCAACCCTTGTATTCACAACTGATGTGTCTTCCAGTTCCCGCTTCTTACCATTAACAAATACCTCGGCCCCATAGTTCCATGGGATGGCCTTGGTAGTCTCATACGGGACTGGTCCAGGAACAGTGATAGTGACCGGTGCTGGTCTCGCCGGCGCTGATATAGTTATTGTCTTGAACGGAATTGTTATGGTGGCAACATCAATCTCTCTGTCAGTAACATTATTCTGCTTGCAACCTCTGTCAAACTGTAATACCCCTTCGTTGATCATTTTCTGAATACCTGCTTTCAATAACTCACAACCGCCTGGCTGTGACACACATCCCACACAACCTTCATCACAACTGGGAAATACCCCTCCTCTCAACAGTCTTTCCTTCACCACACCCAAGGGAGTTTGGACTTCGTTCACATCTGAAATCAAACTCAAGTCTTCACAATCTTCAACAATAGGATTGATCTTTGGCTCACCGTGATTCGGCATCGGGTTCTGATTCACATTCGGGACATCATTGGAGAAGTTGATGGCTTTGGAATCCACCAAATCTTGAACCTTATGCTTAAAAGCTTTACAGTTCTCAGTATGGTGTCCGGGTGCCCAGAATGAAAATCACAGTGAGCGTTGGCGTCATAGCCGGGAGGTGGATTGCCAGTAGGTGGAGCCAATGTTCTTGTCTGAATTAGCTGTAGTTTCAACAAGTGCTGGAATAATTGAGAGTAGGACATAGGTGGAGTGTCAAAATGTCTATCCCGCCTATTCTGAGGCTGTGATCGGTAAGGAGTCTGATTTTGTTGTTGAGACGCTGCTGGCTACTGAGGTGCCGCTGGGATAGTTACAGAAGCCACCTGCTGATTATAGTTCTGACGAGGTCCATCTCTACCACGATATGATGCACAGAGTTTGTATCTCCCTCCTTCTTCTTATAACCATTGGCATAAGGCTTCTTACTTCCTCCAGATGAGGACCCATCACTGCCTGATATCTTCCCCGCCTTGATTCCGCTTTCCACCATTTCCCCCACTAAGATCAAGTCAGCAAACTTTCCAGTCATACATGGTACCAGCTTTTCATAGTAATGACCCTACAAGGTGGCCATAAACATAGTTATCATTTCACGCTCCAACATGGGAGGCTGAACTCTAGCTGCCAGTTCACGCCACCTCTGAGCGTACTCCTTGAAACTCTCATTGTTCTTCTGTGACAGATTCTGCAGCAGTGTTCTGTTAGGAGCCATATCAGTGTTATATTGGTAATGTCTGATAAATGCCCCTACCAGATCTCTCCAACTACGCACATCCTTCCTTTCCAGTTGCATGTACCACTCCAGGGATGCCCCAGATAGGCTATCCTGGAAGCAATGCATCATCAGCTTTTCATTCTTCGCATATGCAGCCATCTTGCTTGCATATGCCCTGACGTGGGTCCTCGGACAAGTCATACCATTATACTTCTCGAAAGTGGGAGTCTGAAACTTGTGCGGAATAACAACGCCTGGAACCAGCCCCAAATCCTCTAGATCCATTCCCACAGAATCCTGATTCACAACACCCCTTAGCTGTTCCTCAATCAAACGGATCCTCTGATCTTGGCCAGTCTGGGGACCAGCATCCCCACCTGGCAAAGAAAATACATCATCCTAAACATCATCATACTGACGACCCTGAACTGCGCCAGTACCAGTACCACCTCCCCCAGCATTTTCAGCTCCGCCGGAAGGAATCACAACACTAGAAACAGGAACACCTCCGCCAGTAGGACCATTCTGACCATTATCAGTAACACCAGTCTGAAGTCCTCCATGAAGGACACCATCATTATCAACCCTCGCAATCAGTGGCTGAACGAGAGTTCTCAACTGTTCTTGTCCCTGAGCAACCCCTTGCATCAATTCCATGAATTGGTTCATGCGAGTCCGCATCTCAATGATCTCATTCTGTAGCTGATCCATGAGTCTCTTCCGATTCTGCTTAGTAGGATACCGGTGAATACGCTGATCTGCAATTCTGAGATGAGAACAAGATAAGAATACCGGAGATAAACACCTGTCATGCAAAATGATTATGCAAAATGATTATGAATATGCAAATGCAAATGGACATGTTTGAAAATTCACAAGGCGATCCACCCCTTGATTCCGGTTTAATAACAAGATATAATGGAACTTCTGCTCATATATTAAGAAAACCAGAGAAAAGCCAAATGTCAACAATCATAAATCCGAGATAACAAGTGTAGACATATATTTTCGACACCATGTCTTGGTAGGTAAAATGATGTTCTTTAACTAAAGAAAATGGCTACAGATGAAGAAGAAAGGAAACAAAGGTATTCAAAAGAAGTTTTCGACACTTCGACAAAAAACAGCGTTTCGACATTTCGACAGAAACATAAGGAAGTTTTCGTTAGACAAGGTTTAAGGGACATTTGTTACTTTTCGACAATTCGACAAAGTGAAGAGGCGCAACGCTTCGACGCAAAGGGAAAATTCAAATTCAAAAGATATGACGTTTGGCAGAAGACGCGTGGAAGCTTTAGAAGAAAAGAAGACATGCAGAAGGCCAAGTGTCAAAGATTTAGAATTTTTCCGTTACTAAACAGTTATTGTATTTTTCTATAAATAGGATAGTTGTTGTAGAATTTTTGTGTGTGAAAACTTGTACAAAATTCCTGTAAATACTCAAAGTACCCGTGTGAGAGAAAAGAGTTTGTTATCTGGAAAATGTACGTGTGAACACCATCTTTTAAGTTTATAAAAATTCAAAGTCTATCATTTATCCTTTGTCATTTACTTTATGTAAGTTTTACTTTCATTTAACTTATTTTTCGCTAGAAGTTGTTAGTTAGTTCTTTAACCAAACCATTCATACATAAAAGATATAACAAAACAAACCATCAAAACATCATTCTCCTAAGAGTTAGATAAATTTTGCAAATGTATCCCAGGATTTGTGTGGTTGGTCCTGCAAGTAACCCAATTTTATAAAAGATTGGTAAACCAGAGGTTGTTCGCCAAAATCAACAGCGAACAAATTGGCACGCCCAGTGGGACTAGTGCAAAATTTTAGAATTTTTTACAGAATAACTCTTAGCAAAATAGTTTCTACTTCATTGTATGATTTTGAGAAGTGGTAAATTAGCCGTAACCGACGTAGAAAGACCTAAAAGAACAAGAGTAAGAAGAATGGCGAATCGGCCAAATAATCCAAATCCAAATGAAACCATTCCAGTTTCCAACCCTATCCCTTCGACAGGGGGAAATGTGGATTCAAACCCTGTTTTGGAGGAGGCTATGCCTTCATCAACAGGATCTATACCAGCGGTTTCGCTCTCCCAAAACATGCCTAGTTCTTCCACAATGGGACATTCAATGCCCATGGGGACGCCTCCTCCTGGAGGACATAATTATAGGCCATTTCAGACAAATTTTTCCATACCTATGTTTGGTAGAGAACAACCATATGGAATGCCAACTTCAGTAATGGCAAACTTGCAAAATGCACCATCCTTGTATTCTGATGCCATGGTCCACGTGTCTTCACCACTACAAGGGTCGGGATATGGTGGAAGTATGAGTAGATTAAACCAACCCCTACCAAATTTCCAAATACCAGCAATTACAAATAATTCTGCGCAAGTAATTTGACAACAAATGGACGAAAGTAATCATGATATGGTCCAAATGTTGACACAACAAATGGGAGCAGTATTTAATCCTTTAATACAAAACACTACCCAAACCAACCAATTGTTGGCTGCGCAAATGACCCGCATTGCTGACTTTTTTGGTGTTCCTCAAACGCGACAAAGAGAACAAGTAATTCAAAACCCAGTAGTGAATGTTGAAGAGGAGCCCACAATAAATCAAAGGCCTTTAGAGAATCCTCAGGCAAACCCTAGAAACCAAGAGGCAGTGGTCGAACAGCCTCGTGTCGAAATACCCGTTCAACAAGAACCTAGGAGGGTAATCGTCCAGAGAGGCGAAGATGCTGATGATGTCTTGCGACAGCGAATACGATATAATAATCTGCCTGCCGAAAACAATTTAGCAGCCATGGTTGAAAGGATAATGGTGCAAAATGGGGTAAATGTAGGATTACAAAGGCCTAGTTATGCCTCCCCATTATCTGAATATGTTCTGCAACAGGAATTACCCCCAAGGTGGAAAGTCCCCAAATTTACCAAATTTTCAGGGGACACTAGCGAATCCACCATAGAACATATAGCGCGTTATTTGATCGAAGCAGGAGAAATAGCCCATAATGAAAATTTGAAGATGAAATACTTCCCAAGTTCTTTGACAAAAAATGCGTTTACCTGGTTTACATCCTTACCTGCGAACTCTATATTCACATGGACCCAATTAGAAAGATTGTTCCATGAATAATTTTATATGGGTCAGACTAAGATAAGTTTGAAGGAATTATCCAGTGTTAAGAGGAAATTTTCAGAACCTATAGATGATTACCTAAATAGGTTCAGGTTGCTTAAGGTAAGATGTTTCACACAAGTGCCAGAACAAGAGTTAGTCGAAATGGCTGCAGGCAGTCTAGATTATTCTATAAGAAAGAAATTAGACACTCAATATTTGAGAGATATGGCACAATTAGTAGATAGGGTAAGACAGATTGAAAGGCTAAAAGCTGAGAAATTGAGATCAAATAAAAATAAAAAGGAAAGAGTGGCCTATGTAGGAGTATGCCCGGATGATGATGGTGACGAAAATGAACTAATTTTGTTCGACGAACAAGAAATTGATCAGGCAGAACTAAAGTCAGGCCCACCATACGCCTGTAAAGTACTAACTCCGTCGAATGGGAAAAATCCAGTCGAACCTGAAAAGAATGATAGGTTTCCTAAAAGAACTTATACGTTCGACGTCACCAAGTGTGACAAAATTTTCGACTTATTAGTCAAAGATGGTCAATTAATAAAACCAGCAGGTGCTAAAGAGCCTCCTGTGGACCAACAGAAAAAGAGAGGTTTTTGCAAGTACCATAACTTTTTGGGTCATAAAACTTCTCAATGTTTCCTTTTCAGGGATCTTGTTCAGAATGCAATCCGGGATGGAAGATTGAAATTTGGAAACAAATCAAAACAACAGATGAGGATTGACTCAAACCCCATGCAGGTGGTCGAAGCCAATTATGCTAAACCTTCCATTGTGAATATGGTGGAAGTCGAAGTAGCCTCTGATTGTAGTTTCAAAATGGTGGAAGCTGCTGAGGGCTTCGACAATAATATCAACATGGTGGAGGTTGCTGATGATCTCCTAGACAAGCCTGAGGAGGAAAAAGTATCCAAGGACTTTGTAGACCAGCCAGTGTTGATTAAGATTACTGAAAATCTTGATATAGGAAATTTGAATAACGATATCAGCAAAATTGAGACTACTGAAGGTTTCAACAACCAGAATGCAGTTGGAATTACTGAAGGTTTCGACGAAAAGAATAACAACAAAATTGCTGAAGATGGAGTAATTTGGGATACTTTGGGGGAGCCCAGTGGAAAATTCGACTATCTCGTGAAATACTCTGCACCCCCAAGTTCTCGTATTGACATCAACAAAATCCAGCCAACTGGATGGGGAGACTTCTTTAAAGATACTAATGAAGGAGCAAATGTTAATGCCCCTGTCATCAGAGAGGAGGCTACTGAAGGCCTTAATCATGACAAAATGGAGACAATGAGAGTTGCTGACAAGTTTAAACCAGTCAACAAGGATGTTGCCAGAATCAGGGCAGGGGCTGCTGAAGGCCTTGTGAAACCCGCTCCTTATGGGATTTTGCGTAGAACAATGGAAGACCCTAAAGGAAACTCAGTAGAGCAATGCTGCAAATTCATCTCCAGGAACATACCCTCAGGGGGAAGCTTCGACCAGGCGAAAGGGAATGCTGAAGAAGAGGCAAGGCTTATTGAAAGAATGAATAAATTAAGTATCAATGATGACCAGAATGTCGATATCAACATGGTGGAAATCGCTCAGAAGAAGCAAACAGAAACTGACGAAGAACGCCGTCGAGAAGAGTATCAGAAGTTGGCTTACCCTAAGGAGGAGGAGAGCTTAGTCGAATTCATCCAAAGGTGCCAGAGAAAGAAGGCTGAAGTCATGTTGTGCCCACGTTGTAGTGCGGTGTTCGACAAGAAAGCGGCAAGCAATCTCGAGGGGGTGGAGAAAGCCAAAAGAAGAGGAAACTGGGGGGCAATCCCAGCAGCCAGAAATGGAAGGTTCGATCCAAGGAGGAGTGTGCATCACAACCAAAGGTTTGGCGAAGGACATCATAGGACTTACAAGCCATCTGTCAAAGCTGAGAATGACAAGTGGGTCCAACTAATCAGAGGTGCTCAAGGGCAAAAAAGATGGAAGAACTTTGAAATGCAGAGAGGTTCCTCCATGGAAGGAAAAAGGGAGGTCGAAAAACAGAAACCAAGACCATACCCATCAGAAAACTATAAAGGAAAGAATCCAATGTCAAGGTCTCAGTGGAGAAGGTTCCAAAGGCAGAAAAGAGCAGAAAAGGAGGCTGCAGAAAAGAACAAAATCAAAGGAAATACTCTTGATGAAAATAAAGCTGAGTCAAGCAAAAACATGCAAACAATGAACCAAGAGTCTGCTCTAAAAAACAAGCCCTCTCAAAAGGATAAACCAAGCAACATGGTAGAGATGTCGAAGCCTAACAACAAGGTGCCAGAGGACGATGAAGTGACTGATGATTTTAGGTCAGACTCAGAAGCATCTTTCGATGTCACATGCAATGTGGTTTCAGTGCTGCCTAGAGACTATGATAGAGTGATGGAAATCGAAGACGAAGAAGATGATGTTGAAGATGATAGCATGGGGCTCAGGCCTGTATGTTATTATATAATGAACAATGGTTGTGTCAAAGAGCAAAACGCTTTCTTTGAAAGACCAGATGATGCAATGAACGCACACTTGAAGCCTTTATTCATAAAAGGAAAAGTGGAGAACGTTGGTGTCAACAAGATATTAGTAGATTGTGGTGCTGCTGTGAATTTGATGCCCCATTTCATGGTAAAAAAGATTGGAAAGGATGACTCAGACACAAAGCCCCACAACATGGTTTTGTCAAATTATGAGGGAAAAGTAGGAAGTACCATGGGAGTGATCCAGGTGAACCTAACTGTTGGAACCATAACAAGACCAACGATGTTTATAGTGATAGCTTCAAGGGCAAATTATAACTTGCTGCTTGGAAGAGAGTGGATTCATGGGATAGGAGCTGTACCATCATCCATGCACCAACGAATAGCCATCTGGAGGCCAGATGGGATTGTCGAGAATATTGAAGCAGATCAAAGCTATTTTATGACTGAAGTAAACAATGTGAATAGTCAAAGTTTCGACAAGAATTTGGCTCACATACCCCCTGCAACCCAGCAGAATTCGACTTGAAGGCAACTGACAACGCCTATTGTTCCATGTACCTTCACCCAACACGTGGTTTTCAATGGGACAAAGAAGTAATTGGCGAACCAAGTCACGTATGGGGAACTTTGCCTATTGAGCCAACCGGTTGGGGAAGTGAATTTGATGATTATGATGGATGAAGCCTCAGCGATCGAAAGAATTACGGCTTACATAGCTGAAAATAAACTCAAAGCGGCCCTAGAGGCTGAAGTGAAATACATGGCTATCGAAGCCAACAAAGAAGATTTTGAAGAACAATGTCCCCAAAGGGATATTGAAAAGGGTTATGACAACAATTAGACTGGCGAATGGCAGAATCAGAAGCTTAACGCCATCTATGATGACGAACCCTTGGGGTTCAAAAAGGATCCAGCATCGACTAACATGAAGATGGTGGCACATGATCCATTAGAGGAAATCAATTTAGGACTGGGGGCAGAAAGAAAGCCAACTTACATCAGCGCCAAGATGGATCCTCAGTTCAAAGTCAAAATAGTCCAATTGCTAAATGAGTACAAAGACTGTTTTGCATGGGATTACGACGATATGCCAGGATTAGACAGGAGTTTGGTCGAATTGAAGCTGCCAATAATGGAGGGAAAGAAGCCAGTAAAGCAGACTCCCAAACGCTTCGCACCAGAAATCTTGTCGAAAATAAAAGAAGAAGTCGAAAGACTTCTAAAATGCAGATTCATCCGCACCACCAGGTATGTCAAATGGATTGCAAACATTGTTCCTGTAATTAAGAAAAATGGCAAGCTAAGGGTATGCATTGATTTTAGAGATTTAAATTCAGCTACCCCTAAGGATGAATATCCTATGCCAGTAGCAGAAATGCTCATAGATTCTACAGTAGGCCATGAGTATTTGAGTATGCTTGATGGATACTCTGGCTATAATCAAAATTTTATTGCTGAAGAAGATGTTCCTAAAACAGCTTTTCGTTGCCCTGGAGCAATAGGAACCTATGAATGGGTAGTAATGCCCTTTGGTTTAAAAAATGCTGGAGCAACTTATCAAAGAGCCATGAATTCAATTTTTCACGACTTTATTGACACTTTTATGCAAATATACATTGATGATATTGTGGTTAAGTCTGTTTCAGGAACAAGTCATATAGACCATCTTCGACAGTCCTTTGAAAGGATGAGAAAGTTTGGTTTAAAAATGAATCCCCTTAAATGTGCTTTTGGTGTGAAGGCGGGTGATTTCCTAGGTTTTGTGGTCCACAAGAAAGGGATCGAAATAAGTGAAAACAAAGCCAAAGCCATAATGGAAGCGAAAGCGCCATCGACAAAGAAGGGATTGCAGTCTCCACTAGGGAAAATCAACTTTCTCAGAAGGTTCATTTCCAACCTTAGTGGGAAGACACAAGCCTTCTCACCTCTACTTCGACTAAAGAAGGAAGATTTCACATGGGGGCAAGAACAACAAGATGCCTTCGACAAGATCAAAGAGTATCTGGCTAGTCCTCCAGTTTTGATGTCTCCTTGTAGAAAAAGAAGTATGAGATTATACATTTCAGCGTCAGACAAAACTTTGGGAAGCATGCTGTGTCAAGAAGATGAAAATGGCGTCGAAAGGGCCATCTATTATCTCAGCAGAGTCCTAAATGATGCTGAAACTAGATATAGTGTGATAGAAAAATTATGTTTGTGTGTATATTTCTCTTGTACAAAGTTAAAGCACTATATAAAACCTGTTGATGTATATGTTTCTTCTCATTTCGACATAATAAAATATATGTTATCTAAATCCATTTTACATAGTCGAATTGGGAAATGGGCTTTGGCATTGACAGAATATTCCTTAAAATATCTACCTTTAAAGGCTGTTAAGGGACAAGTGGTTGCTCATTTCATAGCTGACCATTCCATAAATGAAAATGAAGTAAAATATGTCGATTTAGAGCCATGGAAGTTATATTTCGACGGTTCCAGTCATAAGAATGGAACTGGTGTTGGAATATTAATTATTTCTCCTGACAAAATTCCAACAAAATTCAAGTACAAGGTCGAAGGCTTATGTTCAAATAATGAAGCAGAATATGAAGCTTTGATTGCTGGACTTGAAATATTGTTGGAATTGGGGGCAACAAGAGTCGAAATAATGGGTGACTCTGAGTTGGTGATAAAACAATTGACAAGAGAATATAAATGTGTCAAAGAGAATTTGATTATGTACTTCGTAATAGCTAACAGACTTCTCAAAAAATTTGACAATGTGGCCATCAGACACATTCCTAGATTGAAGACTAAGAAGCGAATGATTTGGCTCAACTTGCGTCAGGCTACAAAGTGTCGAAAGAAAACCTGGAGAAAGCTATTGAAGTAAGAGGAAGAGTCATATCCACCAAATTGGCTCCTTCAGATTTGGAGACAATAAGATTAGGTTATGGGGATGAGGAAAATTTTGAAATTTTCAATGTAGATGATTCAGAAATTGAAGATTGGAGAAAACCTATCAAGGATTATCTACAAGACCCAAATCAGAAAGTCGAAAGAAAAGTAAAGTACAGAGCTTTAAGTTATGTACTTTTTGGAAATGAATTATTTAAAAAGACTGCAGAAGGAGTCTTGCTGAAATGTTTGGGCGAAGATGAAGCTTACATAGCTTTGTCGAATGTGCACAGTGGTGCATGTGGCATACACCAAGCAGGCCACAAAATGAAATGGTTATTATTTCGACAAGGAATGTACTGGCCAACAATGTTGAAAGACTGTGTCGAATTTGCAAAAGGTTGTCAGGAATGCCAAGTGCATGCAGGTATACCACATGTTCCTGCAAATGAGTTGCATTCAATTATAAAACCTTGGCCATTCAGAGGTTGGGCGTTGGATTTAATTGGTGAAATTCGACCAGCCTCTTCAAAAGGGCAGAAGTACATTTTAGTTGGAATAGATTATTTCACTAAGTGGATTAAAGTTATACCACTGGTAAATGTGGATCAAGAGGCAGTTATAGAGTTTATCCAGAAACATATAATTTACAGATTTGGGATACCAGAAACAATAACTACTGATCAGGGATCTGTGTTTACTGGGAAAAACATGCAAATGTTTGCAAGAGACACAGGTTTTAAACTCTTAACTTCGACACCTTATTACGCCCAGGCAAATGGACAAGTCGAAGCAGCAAATAAGGTTGTGATAAATTTGATCAAAAAACACGTGGGTAGAAAACCTAAAAACTGGCATAAGACTTTGGATCAGATTTTATGGGCTTGTCGAACGTCTCCTAAAGAAGCAACAAATTCTACTCCATTCAAATTGACTTATGGACACGATACGGTGCTACTGGTCAAAATTTATTTACAGTCAATACGAGTTCAAAGGCATCATGAAATTCCATCAGAAATGTATTGGAGCATGATGATGGATGAACTAGTTGATTTGGATGAAGAGAGATTGCGTGCGTTAGACCTGATAAAGAGACAAAAAGAGAGAGTCAAAAAGTTTTACAATAAGAAAGTGAAATTTAAGACCCTTTCAGTGGGGGATCTTGTTTGGAAAGTAATTCTTCATATGGATCGAAAAGATAGGTTAATGGGAAAATGGTCTCCTAAGTGGGAAGGACCTTTCCAAATTTTAATTTTTTTTTCAAATGGCGCATATGAGGTCGAAGAGATAGATAAAGATAAAAGAATACTGAAGATAAATGGCAAGTATTTGAAAAAATATAAGCCAACATTGCAAGAAATTAAAATAGCAGTCGAATAATTGTAAAAATAAAGGCAATATGGTGGATTAAAAAATCTTCTCGCCAAATAATACAGATCCATTGTCATTACAAAAAGGGCTTTAAAAGCCAAAACAAAAATTACAAGTGTTCAAACGGGAAAGGATGCTTTCAGTTTCTCAAATTTCGACTTCTGAATTTGAAGGCGTCGCTCACAAAGTGCCTTGTTCTTAGAAATTTCCTCAATCTCCTTGCCAAGCTTACGGGCCCTGTCGACATGGTGCACACCAACTTCCAGCTCTTTGCGGATTTCTTCCTGGTCATTCTTCTGCAGCTCTGATTGACGTTTTTTCGCCTGTGAAATTTTGCCTTGGAGGACAGAAATTTGTTTCTCCCATTTTAGAATGTTTTCGCCACACAAAGCTGCTTCCCGCTGATTTTGCTCAGACACTTGCTCCATTTCAGTTACCTTGTTGGACGAATTCGACGCAGCTTCCCACTCAGCAAGTTGGGTCTCTGTTTTGGTTTCAAGCTTCTTGGAGCACTCTCGAAGTCGATTAAAGTCAATTACCACAAGATCTATCAAAGTAGTGAGGTCCAGCACCACATCAGTGACTTCAGGAGGAGCCTCCAGGATATTGACTTGCTTCAGGATTTTCTTCAGGTCGAAGTGAGCAGAGGAGTCATTCTCCAGAAGTTGAAACAAGTCAATATCAAGGACCTTCTGTCGAATGTTTTCCAGCGATTCGTCCATTGATTTGGCATCAGAAGTGGTCCCTGAGGTAGTCGAGCTACTGATAGTAGTGTCAGCGAAATTGTAGCGAGAACTGAGCATGGTCTTCAGGTATTCGAAAGGTCTTTGTACCTTCATACTTTCTAGCTCCTCATGAGAGAGCTGGGTCGAAGTTGTCCCGGCGGAAGCAGCTTTAGTTGTTTTACCAAGACTTTCTTCGACGTTTTCTGTCTCTTCGTCAGTATCAGTAGCAGGAGTTGGTGGACTTTCATGTTCTTTTTCTTCTTCTTTTTCGGCATCACTTGCAGCCTCCTTGTCTCGCTCTTCGTCAGCAAATTCTGAATTGGGGGGGAGATTGATCTTCAGCTTCATTTCTAGTGGCAGCCATCAGGGTATCCCCATCAGGTTCGACGAAGTCTTCAGTATTGGGACTAGTTTTTTCTTCCACTACTTTAGGAATTCGTATAGAAATGGCAATGGGTTGATCTACTTCAGTGGCTGATTCCTTCGCTGAACTCTTAGGGGAGGATTTGGAGGCGCTGGCTGGGTTATAAGTAGGATCACTGCTGGTCTTGGGAAGAACTTGGATCGTAGTTTGTCCGTGAATATCGACAGGTACCTGAAGGATAAGTAGGTCAAAGGAGCGAATACAAGTAAAGCAGCTTGTCAGCATCAAGAGGAAAAGAAAAAAAAATCATACCTTTAGAATTTTGGTCTTTAGACTAGAACTTTCACTTTCTGCTGCAGCGGAGGTGATTCCCTCACCTGGTTCCTTTGATAGTATTTTCTCTAAAACTTTGGGAGTAGGAGGTTTCTGTGAGAGAGGTTTGGTTGCTTTCTTCCTCTTTTTGGTGGGTTTTGCCTGATCTGGTGACCCATCACCATCCTTTTCAGTATTTAATGCTGGAGGAACAGGAGAATTATCAGAGTGCTCTTCCAGGTCAGTGTCGAATTCATCAATGGTTTGCCTTTCATAGCTACCAGCATCGGGGTCGACTCCATCTTGGAGTCTCTCAGCTAAAGTCTTTTCAGAATCAAGATCAATTGTGTCCTGCTCTTTTTCCTTTGTTGAGTTCTTTGTCGAAGCTTTGGAAGAGGTAGGCATTGAGCTAGCTGCTTTGAAGGTAGGACCACCCGTCAATGTTGGCATTTCTTTTGCTATGGGGTGTCCTTCGACATCAACTTGGATCTGAGAACAAGCAAAAAAGTCAAGGAAAAGAAAATGCAAGTAAAAGTGAATATCATCAGTCGAAATAAAGGTTTACCTGAGGGATCTCAGTATTAAAGCTAGAATTCCCACTTTCTGTATCTTTGATAAGAACTTTTGTAACTGGACTGGTAGGGGGAGTTTTCTTGGTCGAGCGGACAATGAACCTTTGGGAGGCAACTGTCTTGATCTTCGGGGCCTTCTTTCTCTTGAGAGGTTGTTGGTCTGGAGATTCATCCCCAGATTCTTCATCGACCACCTTTACCTCCTCCTCTTGTTTTCTTTTCTTGGAGGGTGGTGGGTTTTGACTCACCTAAAAACATAGGAGAAAATTGTTTTAGTTCGAGTTAAACAGAATTTATTACATGGAAGAAAGTTGATATTTTCTGGTAAAACCTTTTCGACTGTAGAGGTTGGTTGTTCGACCACCTTTCCAGAATTACTTCCGACAGAAACCTTTTTAGGAGTAATCTTGACAACTGAAAGAAAGAAAGAAAAATAAAGAAATGAATACAAAAGGAAAAAACAGAAGAAGGAAGTTAGAATAAAGTAAAGAAAAATTGTGTTTCTTTAAACACCTTCAAGAATGGGAGATTCCACGCGAACGTGTTCTATTCCAATATGAAGGTGTCCTGGGATATTGTCCAAATGATACTTAGTCGGAACCACACGCTCAGCAGGTTTTTTACAAGATTCACGGAGCAGTTTTAGGTGAGATCCACAAATAAACCAATCTGGGAATGGAGGGCTTAATGCTACACCAAATTCAACAGAAGGTAGAGGGGGAAACTTTGGTGGATAATAGCTGTATGCCAAATCATAACGTATTTCTAGACGAACATATGAAGGCAACACCAGCTTCTCCAATTTTGTTGTAAATTTGTGTTTCAAAGTCACTGCTGCTTCGCTTATGGTTCGACTAAGATCATTTGGCCGGTAAATAGTTTCAAAATAATGCTGAAACTTTTGGATTTCTTTAATATGTCTTTCAGTACCTTTCTTTGTTCGATCCTGTACAAAAGTAAAAGCATTCGTCAGATGAGTCGTAAAGGCCGTCACGTCGAAGAATCTAGTGAGGTAGTAGTCTTTCCACCAAACATCAAATTCTTGAGTGTAGAGGAAGGATGGTCGAAAGACCACCGGTTGAATCTCCAGAGTCTCATCAAAGTGTTTTTCTGATAACTCTATGCTTTTCTCCAGATTATGAAAAGGATTGTGAAAAATAATACAACCTTTCTTTGGATAAACGGGTTTTGTTTTTATTTGGATTAACCCAAATTGTCGAGCCACTAGGTTGGGTTGATAAACAATAAGGGAAATTTTTGTGTTATTCGTGTTGTGATGGGAGAAAAGGTGTCTTGGTGTTAGGAACGATTCCCAGATAACCAAAAATGTGTCTTCTTCTTTCTGCATCTCAAAAGGAAGTTGTTTGGTAAACCATTTGGGACCAATAGTTCTGTTGGAAAAGGGTGCCATGGACGGAGTGAAGTTGTATCGTTTGGCAAACATCATTACATAACTGGTGAAGGCTTGTCGAAGGCTAATCCCTTCGTCAGATGGAGTTAGTTTTACCAACCTAGGCCATTCGACGTTTCTGTCCTTCACTTCTTCCTCATTTACTTTATTCTTGATAGGGAGAGAAGCCTCGAAGGTGGCGTTTAGCCATAACTGTAGAAGCCAGAAAGGCTCTACCAAGCTTAGTTTTCCTTTCTCTTTGACAGTCTTCAAAAACTCCACACTCTCGCTAATGGATTCATAAAGGTTCGCCAAAACCATTTCGCTTAAACAAAGTTTTTTCCCAGCATGAAGTTGGTTGCCTATGGTAAGGTATTTTTTGGCAACCTGAAGAGAACGAGAGCAAAAGACAAATTTCGACAACCAGAGGGTCAAAAAGGCTATGTGCTCTACATCAGAGACTTCTGTAGTTGTTTTGTTGTAGTAATGAGCAATAAACAAGGAATAGGAGGCATGTTTGGTGTTGAAACCTATAGTATCTTCATCTAAATCAGTAGGGTCGAAGTCTAATCCTATAGGGCTAAGGCCAACTATGGCAGCTATGTCGAAGAAGGTTGGAGTGACCATTCCACAAGGAAGATGGAAGTTGTTGTAGGTGCTATCCCAAAAGTAAAGGGAAGCCAGGAGCATGTTTGGGCAATAACTAGGGCCCACCTTCGACAGTTGGATCAAGTCGAAAATGCCAGTTTGCTTCCAGAAATCCCCTTTAGTTTTTTCGACCTTAGTCAGCCAGGCCAAATAATCTGAAGGATCTTTTGTCAAAGGGCAACTTCTAAAGATCCTAGCTTGGTTCAAATATGCTAAATCTATTTCTTCAGAAGCTGAGGAGCTATCAGGATTTTTTGGGGACGCTTCACTAGGTTTGGGTTTTATTCCAGCACCTATGGGTTTTGAATAAGAATACGCAGGGAAAAAATCCTTTAAACGATCAACGTTAGCATTGGGGTCAGGGAGTGGACCCAACATTGCATGGCAAGTGCCAGAAATAAGAACCGGAATGAATACCTGGGATTGATAAATGCTTGCTTTCTCTCTTTCATTTGGAGGCTCTGGAATGTACTGTTGGTTGCTCACAATCACTGGTCCAGGAAACTCGTGCGCATAAGGGAGAACAGTAGTGTTCCTGGTCTTCTTGGTTTTCTTGTCAGTAGGAGCTTTGCGAGGAGCCATTGATGAGGGAAGCAAAGAAATTTTAGAAGAAAGTATGGAGGTTTGAAATGGGTTTGTGAAGAAGAAGAAGGTCAGGAGCGTAAAAGTGTTAAAAGATTTGGAAATGAGTATTTATAGAGGGAAAGATGAGAAAACGTTCCAGTTTTAATATTGATCATGGGACACGTGGCAAGATTTCAACGGTAATGATCAAAGAGTATGGAAAGTTGAGAAAAGCATGGCTAGCTAGTTTTTAGGGTTATGCAGATCATGTCTAAACGTGGGATTAGATGGGACGTTTAAAGAAAAGTGTAATGATGGATTTTCTCGGGACTTAACAAAAGGTCACATCTTGAAAGCCAACATCATTAATGCAGGTAACATGGCGTCGAAATATTTTCGACAGCAAATGATGGTTTCTCCAGAAATAAGTCGAAACATCTTTGCTGGGGGGCAATTTGTAGACATATATTTTCGACACCATGTCTTGGTAGGTAAAATGATGTTCTTTAACTAAAGAAAATGGCTACAGATGAAGAAGAAAGGAAACGAAGGTATTCAAAAGAAGTTTTCGACACTTCGACAAAAAACAGCGTTTCGACATTTCGACAGAAACATAAGGAAGTTTTCGTCAGACAAGGTTTAAGGGACATTTGTTACTTTTCGGCAATTCGACAAAGTGAAGAGGCCCAACGCTTCAACGCAAAGGGAAAATTCAAATTCAAAAGATATGACGTTTGGCAGAAGACGCGTGGAAGCTTTAGAAGAAAAGAAGACATGCAGAAGGCCAAGTGTCAAAGATTTAGAATTTTTCCGTTACTAAACAGTTATTGTATTTTTCTATAAATAGGATAGTTGTTGTAGAATTTTTGTGTGTGAAAACTTGTACAAAATTCCTGTAAATACTCAAAGTACCCGTGTGAGAGAAAAGAGTTTGTTATCTGGAAAATGTACGTGTGAACACCATCTTTTAAGTTTATAAAAATTCAAAGTCTTTTATAATTGCCTTTACTTTTCCCAGTCATTTATCCTTTGTCATTTACTTTATGCAAGTTTTACTTTCATTTAACTTATTTTTCGCCAGAAGTTGTTAGTTAGTTATTTAACCAAACCATTCATACATAAAAGATATAACAAAACAAACCATCAAAACATCATTCTCCTAAGAGTTAGATAAATTTTGCACATGTATCCCAGGATTTGTGTGGTTTGCACATGTAACCCAATTTTATAAAAGATTGGTAAACCAGAGGTTGTTCGCCAAAATCAACAGCGAACAACGAGTCTGAATATAAAAACCCTAGGTCCCAACCAACAATCCTGGTGGTGATCCAAATACAATAAAAGAGAACAGGACTATGGCATATCATCAAAGTTCACAAGTGTCAACCCCCCCATCCATTATGCTTTCTGCACCAGTCTTGAATCTCCTTGAACAGCTTTCTGGTATCGGGATGCTTCGGCCTCTGAATTAGCCCTTGAATGAGAAGGTCTCTCCTGTGTATGATCCCATCCAAGTATCGGCGATGTAACTCCCAAGCGTCTTCTCCAGAAATGCCATCCATGCTAGGACCCTCATGTCTAGGCTTTTTCACTTCAGCTTGGACTTTCAGTTCTTCCATGGAGGCTATGGCTTCATTGAGTCGACCCTCGACTACTTGTCTCTTGAATATCCCTGATAAGATCTCGGCGTCTTTCTTCTTGAGCGTCGACTTCAACTGATCAAACTTAGCTATGTAGTCGTCTTCCTTTCTCTTATTCTCAGCCATGGGAGTTTCTTGGTGATCATTGAACCTGTGAATCTTCAACAAAGCCTTGCTTAATTCTTCCTCCTTGGACCTGAGAACGTTACTGATACCATCCAAGGCTTGTTTCATTCTTTCTCTGGATGCGACCATGTCAGCAAGCTCTTTTTCTGCTTTAGCAAGGAGCTCTGTCTTCAACTTGGCGGTATGAACAGCTTCACCCCGCTCATGCTTCCACTGATAAATTTCACTCTTTAGCTCACTATTTTCTTCCCGCAACCTTTCCTTTTCAGCCCATAATTTGTCATACTTCTCTATCTCAACCGTGGTAGGGGGCTCGATCACCAAAGGATACAAAGGTGGTTCCACTGGGAAGGGAAGAAGCTCCTCTTCTGCTCTCTTCTGGATCCACTCTTTATAGGGAGGAAAAGCCCGGTTATTACATTTTCCGAACGAAGTTTTACCCTTCTTGGTCACCTGTTTCCAAGTATTCACAACTTTCCTTATCAACCCTTGATCCTCAATACCATTGAAGAATAAGGACTCTCGGACATCTCGCTCTTCGGGTGGACCTTTCAAAGGATAGCCAAACTGTCTGATAGCTAGGGAGGGATTATAGTTAATTCCACCTTTCCTCCCTATCAAGGGAACATTAGGGAATTCTCCGCATTTGCAAATGATCTCCATTCCTAGCAAGTCATGATTAATCCAAGCAATGTTGTCAGCAGTCAAGCCCATAACCCTCTTTGACCACTTCAGAGAATCTTTTGTATGAACTAAAGCGCCAGATTCGGGGAGACGACTCAGAAACCAAGTAGCTAAAATCGGTGCACAACAACTCACAGTTTTCCCACGCCTATTCTCATTCTTATAGTGAACCGAGTGATACACATCACCTAGCAAGGTAGGTACAGGATTCTTCGGAATAAAGATTCTGACGGCGTGCATATCCACCAGATCAGGAATATTCGAAAACAGAACGATCCCATAGATACACATAGCCAGAATAGCTTGGAAAGCAGTCCAGTTCTTCTCTTTGACATGTATGCAAGCCTGATCAAACAAGAACTTCAACAAGAAACCCTTAACTCCTTATTTTTCTGCAATATTACTGTTAAGAACAGATTCATTAATATGAAGAGCAACAACCATATCTTTCACCCCGGGGCGTTCTTCAGAAAAGAAAACTATATCATGACTGATAGGAATTCCCAAAATAAATGAGAACTCCTCTAACGTTGGGGCCAAGATGTAGTCCGTGAAATTGAAGCAACGCAGAGACGGATCGTAAAACTGAAGAAGCGTGTGAATGGCATCCTTCTCATACTTGGAGATATTATAGACAAAATTCAGAAGTCTTCCATACCTTCCACTGAACTCTGTACGGACTCCGGGACCAGCCATATTAATCAGTTTGTGGATCAGTGTCAAAGTCGGTTCTGGGAATGAATAGGCAACAGTCTTCTTTCTCTGAACATCCATGCTGAAATAATCTCAGAAAACCGGAATCAAGAGTAAGATGCAAGCCCTGAAAAATGTCAAACACGTCAGAATGCAAGAAAAATGATATGCTCATGCAAACATGGGGTCAAGGCACACTGCTGGATGTGCTGTGCTGTTAGCTGAACGAGAAACCAGAAAACCAGAACTCTGAACCACTGAGGAGCCCAAATAATCAGACATTGATGAGAAATCCAGAAAAATAGGGTAGGTTGAAGGTTTCGGTTACCTGCAAACCTGCAAACGCCCATCCCCTCTCACATGTGGGTACTAGGATGTTTAGTATCCCGGGCTCTCAGGTCGAGAAATGATGATACGTTCACCATTTCTGGTTTGGCATCATCATCAATCGAGGAGGCCTCAACTAATTCTCCAAAGCGGAAGGTCCTCAGCTTTGGCACTGAGGTCGAGAAACAATAGTACATTCATCCCTCGGGGTACAGTACTAAAGTCAATCGAGGAGTGCCTCCACTGATTCTCTTCAAAACGTAGGGGCCATCCTATGCGAGTTCCAAAGCGGGCCCTCGGGTGCGAATGGGTTTGCCACAGGATGTGGTCTGCCACTGTCACCACTAAAGAGGGATGTTTCCACTAAGGTCCTCAATGATCGGTCACCAGAGTCGACAGCTCTCTAGATCAACACCCTAACATGCGCAAGACACACACGTTAGAATGCGTCCCAAGATAACCTCGTCTGGTTATGAATTTCGTGAACACACAAACGTACCAAGCGGGCACGTAGGTCCCACTACTTTCCACTCTAGTCCTAGGGTATTCTCAAGCCGGGGTATTGGGCTTAGCTCTCGGTCCCACCCAACCTGCAAAACAAAGACAGCCAGCACAGCACAGCAGCATGACAGTAATAAAAATGAAATGCAGAAAATGCGGTAAAAATAAAAAATAAAAATAAAATACAACACATAAAGCAAATCAAAATAAAACACCCAAAGAGAACAAAGGCAAGCAAGCGTTAGGATTGACTCGGTTAGGGATGGACCAGCATAGGTCAACCAGAGTCCCCAGCAGAGTCGCCAGCTGTCGCTCCCCAGGATTTTCATCTAGGTACAAACGCGAGAGTGGCGCAGAAAAACAGAGTCGCCAGCCGTGTAAATTTATCCCAAGAGAGGGAAAGGGAACACCACATAAACCTGAGGAAGAGGGAAAGGAATGGTCATCGCAACCATAACCTGGGTTCGGGAGTCGGTTACGCGAGGGGAAGGTGCTAGCACCCCACGCGTCCATCGTACTCGATGGGATCCACGCTTGTTATCTAATCTAAGGGTAAGTTATACTATCATCTAGGGCTGTACTAAAACGGGGAGGGAAAAGACTAAGACGGACTCGGTAGGACGTCGACGTCCTAGGCCTACGTACCCCCTTGTGCAATGGGGAATTCAGAGTCAACGTAGTTCGGACCAAGTTCTTTTTGTGTTTTTTATGAGCGACGTTAAGTTCGCGTCCGACAGTTAGGGTCGATGCCTGTTTGCGTCTCAGATGAAAAATAACGTGCCCTTTTTGAAAATAGCCTTTAAGTTGAAGGTCCCGAAGGACAAAAAGGTTTGGAGTTGGTTTGTGTTTTTTAGGACAGAAGTGGCTTAAGTTAGTTCCTAAGTTGCATTGCGCCAAAGTCTAAGGCACAGGGGCGAATACTTAACGCATCGTCCCAAGACAGGACGCTCGCTAAGTATTCTAGAAAGATGAGAGGAAGCCCCTCATTTCTCATTCCCCATACTTAAGGCTCATGCGCAATACACCTTATTATTATTAAGTGTTTTAAAGAAATTTGAGATGAGAAGAGAGAAGACACAAGGGTAACTCTAAGGGAGACTATGAATCCTAAAATGATCATGCATGGGTGACCTACGGTTAGTGAGGTTTGACGACAACCTAAATCCTAAAGGAAAGAGATGAGAGAAGGAGAGAATAGTAAAGGTGAATATGGATGCTTATCCACACCCTTAAAGAACTTACCTTAGACCCTGCATAAAAGATTAGTACAGAATAGACATAAGTAAGAGAGATGAGGTGAATGAAAATCAAACAATGACAAACAACAATGATTATCATCCAAACATGAATCAAAGAAACAGCCCCAAAGCAAATGGCACAAGTGCCTTTTCAAACGGATAATCATACAAGGTCAAAGATGCGCCTGCAAGAAAATCTCAAGTGAAAACAAAACAGATAATTAGAAAAATAGCTCCTAAAATTCCCAAATTAAACATTAAGGTTCCTCAACCAGAGGCAAACAACATATCAAAATTCCCTGCAAAAAATCAAGATATTAGTCATTCAAATAATTAGGCAGAGTTCAGGTGGGAATTAGGGCTCAGTGTGCCAAAAGGAAGGACCTAAATGCAATATGAAATAAATTTAAAAATGAAAGAAAAATGTTTTAATGTATTTTAGGATGTTATCTAATAGATGCAAAAAGAATGGATCAAAAATATTTTATAGATGCAGAGAAATAAAATAAACAAATTGTGTATGCATGGTATGGATAGTTCAAGAAGAAAATAGTATGTGGGGGGGGGGGGGGGGGGGTGCGAACAGTAAGGACTTTATGTTGAAAATGAGATTGGGCTGACGAGTGGGGGGTGCGTATAGCAACCCAGCCCACTGATTGATCAGAAAAAAAGAAAAAAAAGAAAGAGGCTACCGTGTGCCCACCACGTGCAAGGCGCGTGCGTTTTTAATTTGCTGGCAGCATTGTAGCCATTTGATCCATCAGACGGTTCATGATCAGTCAACGAAAATAAAAGTAAGCCAAATGAAAACATATAATTGGAGGAGCATGGTAGTTATTGTAGGATAATAAACACACGATTACAAAATTAAAATCAGAAAAAAAAAATAAAACAAAAACATGTGGCAGCATCATGACCGTTGGATTCATGGATCGGACGGCTGGAAAGTCATCTTCCCCATTCAAACCCTCGCCGGACTGGTTCGCCGGCCACCACCACCGGAGCTAGGGCTCCGTCACCTTCTCCGGCCACCTGCGATCAAAACAACACCAAAAAACGCAAGGGGGCACACTATCCGACCCAGAAAATCGTCAGGAATTCAAATATTCAATCAAAAAACACAAACGACGCATGGATAAAGAGAATCGAAGGAAATATGCTTAGGGTTCAAAACTTTAAATCAACATTCCAAGCAAACCACACGTCCAAATTCAAAACCAAATACATCAACATGATCAGCAGACATAACACGACAATATAGACATAAAAAAGAGGAGTTTTGGGAGCACGAAAAAAATCATCAACCTGAGATGGTACAGCTCCAATCCTTGCTTTTGGCTGCGAATGGTGGTTGGGTTGTGTTCTAGAAATCACCAGGAAGAGATTTGTGGAAGAACTTTGAAGAAACTCTTTGTAATTCGTGAGATCCAAGGAAAGAAAGCTTTAGGGTTCCAAATTGTGGTTCTCCTCCAAATGCACGTGAATGAACCCTAACCAGTGCATGGATAGGTTTAAATAGGCTAGGGTTTTCTTCTGATGAGGAATTGGGCTTGGGTAATCCATTGTTTAATGATTTTTGAATAATTTTGGAAAAATGCATAATGTGAATTACACCTTTCTCCTTGCATGGATACTTGAGAATTATTTGATGGATCACCTTCATTTGAGTTGCTAATCACACCACATTTAAATTGGGCCTTGAAACTTTTTTGATTCATGACTTTTGAACAATTTGGCATTTTTGAACAATGGAGAATATGTGAAGAACACACCATGGAGTTTCTTCATTATTGGGCCCAAAATAAACCTCAAGGAATGTCTTTTAATATTGGAATGTGGCATGAAGCAATGGAATTGATTATAGGTCATTATGCCCAAAGTTGTGAAAATGGGATCATGAGAAACCCTAAAAACCACCTTGCCTTCTTTTGATCATAAATTGAGTTTCACAAATGATATGGAGACCCACTAGTACTTGTTGGAAAGAGGATAAAAAGATCTTCAACTCTCATGTTGGAGAAAAATTCATTTGAAGGTTTCTTGATGATGTAAATTTAAGTTGAATACAGTGCAGGAACTTGCCAAAAAAGGAAACTTTTATTATAGGTCACTTTCCAAATTTAGAAACTTTGCACCAACTCCTGATTCCAGACAAATATGTATGAAACTTGACCCTTGAAGACCATATGAGGATGTGAGACTTTGAAAACCTTGGAGAGAACCTCAAAATTCCACAGTTGACTTCTCCTCTCACTGTTGACTTTTACCCAATTCAACTGATTTTCAATCCATTGGTCAATTGAACTTCTCCTGAACCAAACTGATGGACAACCTCCCATCCCTAGGTATTTAGGGACCCAAGGAGTACCATGGAATCAAGTCTTGCCCAAAAAATCAGAAATAAACTGACTTTATAGCAAACCCTAGTTGTGGTACCCTTAGTCTAGGAGGAAATAACACAGTCTCCAAATCCAAATTCCTCTGAATATGATGTGTAACCTCTCCAACAAAGACAAGATATGCCATTTGATGATGATAAAAACCTAAGGAGCTTGCCTATTGAAGCAATAAACCCAAGAATCTCAAAACCCTAATCTATGCACTGGTTAGGAGAGGATAATCCACCTGAGCTCTCTTGCCAGTTGTGAACTCTTGATGATGTGATAGACCAGATAGGACCTTCATGAACTGCCTCAAGCACCTTGACCCCATGCTAATGATATGCCTACATGATAATGCAAGAAATGTAATGAAACATAAGCCAGTTAGTAATAAAGTAAGGAGAGCAAATTTTGGGGTGCAACACCCTTGTGCAATGGGGAATTCAGAGTCAACGTAGTTCGGACCACGTTCTTTTTGTGTTTTTTTATGAGCGACGTTAAGTTCGCGTCCGGCAGTTAGGGTCGATGCCTGTTTGCGACTCAGACGGAAGGTAACATGCCCTTTTTGAAAATAGCCTTTAAGTTTGAAGATCCCGAAGGACAAAAAGTTTTGAAGTTGGTTTGTGTTTTTTAGGACAGAAGTGGCTTAAGTTAGTTCCTAAGTCGCATTGCACCAAAGTCTAGGGCACAGGGGCGAATACTTAACGCATCGTCCCAAGACAGGACGCTCGCTAAGCACTCTAGAAAGATGAGAGGAAGCCCCTCATTTCTCATTCCCCATACTTAAGGCTCGTGCGCAATACACCTTATTCTTATTAAGTGTTTTAAAGAAATTTGAGATGAGAAGAGAGAAGACACAAGGGTAACTCTAAAGGGCGACTATGAATCCTAAAGTCATCATGCATGGGTGACCTACGGTTAGTGAGGTTCAACCTAAACCCTAAAGGAAGAAGAGAGGGAAGGAAAAAGTGAGGATGGCCATGGATACTTATCCATATCCTTAAAGAACTTACCTTAGTCCCTGCATAAAGGGTTAGTGAGAAACAAACATAAGTAAGAGAAATGAGGTGAATGAAAATCAAACAATGGCAAACAACAATGATAATAATCCAAACATGAATTCAGAAATCAAAGGAACAACCCCAAAGCACATGGCACAAGTGCCTTTTCAAACAGATAATCAGATGTGGTCAGAAATACACATATAAGCAGATCTCAAGTGAAAACAATTAAATAAATAGAGAAATAACTCCTAAAATTCCCAAATTAAATTTCAAGGTCCCTCAACCAGAGACAAACAACATACCAAAAATACCTGCAAAAATTCAAAGTGTTAGTCATTCAATTAATCATACAAAATTCAGGTGGGAAGTAGGGTTCAGTGTGCCAAAAGGAAGGACCAAAATGCAATATGCGATAATAATTAAAAATGATATAAAAATATTGTTATGCAATTTATAATGTTATCTAACAGATGCAAAAAGAATGGATCAAAAAATATTTTATAGATGAGGAGAATAAAAATAAACAATTTAGGGTATGCATGAGATGTGTGATGCAAAAAGAAATTGAATTAAACAATTAATTTAGATGATGAAAAATAAAATAAAATAAAAAATAAAATTTTTAAAAATTTTATAAAATAATAAAGATGATTTATGAATTTTATGGGAATTTTAAAATGCAAGAATGTATTTTTAATAATTAAAATATGAAATAATAATTGAAATGAAATAAAATATGAAATTAGTATGTAGGGGGTGTAGACAGTAAGAATATGCGTTGAAAAAGAGGAAATGGGCTGACAGGGAGGGTGCGCATAGCAAAGGCCCGCCCATATTTATAAAAAAAAAATAGCAAAAATAAAAATGGTCCGCCGTGCTCGTGCCATGTGCCTAGCACATGCCCTTTTTAATTGCTGGCACAATCTCAACCACGCGATCCATCAAACGGTCGTGCATAAGTCAACTGAATCAAAAAGTAATTAAATTGGAATGAATTGAATGGGTGTACACGGTAAGGGCCATGGGTCATAAACATGAGATTAAATAAAATAAAAACCAAAAACAAAAAATGTGGCCTCGTGTGGACCGTTCGATCAGCAACATGGATGGCTTAGATTTTCTCTTCTTCCTCCAGCCACATGCCTTCGCCGGACCACCATCCCTCGTCGGAGCCCTAGCTCCGGCCGCCACCCTGCAACCTATATTTTTCCAGAAAATGCAAAGGGGTATACCATTCTGACCAGAATTTCGTCAGGATCTCAAATATGGCATCAAAAATTTCAAATTGTTAGTGTATAATAAAAAACGAATGAAAAACCATTAGGGCACAAAACTTTAAATCCATATTACAAACAAACCACACATCCAAAATTAAAAATAAATAGATCAGGACAATCCCCATTCATCACACGTCAATATTCATGCTTAAAAGGAGATTTTTAGGAGCACGAAAAAATTCACCCACCTGAGATGGTGCACCTCTAATCCTTGCTTTTAGCTGCGAATGGTGGTTGGGTCGTGTTCTAGAAATCACCAAGAAGAGATTTGTGGAAGTACTTTGAAGAAAATCCTTGTAGATTGTGAGATTTGTTGAATTCAAGAATTAGGGTACAAGATGTTGTTCTCCTCCAAATGCACGTGAATGTACCCTAACCAGTACATGGATAGGTTTAAATAGCCTAGGGTTTGTCACTGATAATGAATTGGGCTTGGGTAATTACTTGTTTAATAATTTTTGAATTATTTTGGAAAATAGCATAATATGGAATACACCTCTCTCCATGCATGTTTCTTTAAGAATTCCATGATGGATTTCTTTCATTTGAGTTGCTAATCACACCACATTCAAGTTGGGCCTTGAAACTTTTTTGATTCATGACTTTTGAATAATTTGGCATTTTTGAATAATGGAGGATAAATGAAGAATAAACCATGGAATTACTTCATTCTTGGGCCCAAAATAATCCTCAAGAAATGTCTTTTAATATTGGAATGTGGCATGAAGCAATGGAATTTATTATAGGTCACTATGCCCAAAGTTGTGAAAATGGGATCATGAGAAACCCTAAAAACCACTTTGCCTTCTTTTGATCATAACTGGAGTTTCACAGATGATATATAGACCCACTAGTACTTGTTGGAAAGAGGAGAAAAAGATATTAAACTTTCATGTTGGAGAAAAATTCATTTGAAGCTTTATTGATGATGAAAAGTCAAGTTGAATGCAGTGTAGGAACTTGCCCAAAAAGGAAACTTTTCATTATAGGTCATTTTCCAAATTTAGAAACTTTGCACCAACTCCTGATTCCTGATAAATATGTATGAAAATTGACCCTTGAAGACCTTATGATGATGTGAGACCTTGAAAACCTTGGAGAGAACCTCAAAATTTCACAGTTGACTTCTCCTTTCACTGTTGACTTTTACCCAATTCAACTGATTTTCAATCCATTGACCAATTGAATCTCTCCTGAACCCAACTGATGGACAACCTCTCATCCTTAGGTACTTAGGGACCCAAGGAGTACCATGGAATCAAGTCTTACCCAAAAAATCAGAAATAAACTGACTTTATAGCAAACCCTAGTTGTGGTACCCTCAGTCTAGGAGGAAATAACACAGTCTCCAAATCCAAATCCCTTTGAATATGATGTGTATTCTCTCCAACAAA
Organism: Lathyrus tuberosus; assembly: GCA_022829125.1. Taxonomy (NCBI): domain Eukaryota; kingdom Viridiplantae; phylum Streptophyta; class Magnoliopsida; order Fabales; family Fabaceae; genus Lathyrus; species Lathyrus tuberosus. Next base: position 5,513,226 of record JALAZF010000418.1, on the reverse strand, counting down.
GATACGATATGCCATTTGATGATGAGAAAAACCCAAGGAGCTTGCCCATTGAAGCAATAAACCCAAGAATCTCAAAACCCTAATCTATGCACTGGTTAGGAGAAGATGATCCACCTGATCTCTCTTGGACAGTACCAGGTCTCTTTCTTGACCCTCTGAAGCACTGCCTCAGGCATCTTGACCCCATGCTAAGAACTAATGATATGCACACATGATAATGCAAAATGCAATGCAACATAAGCCAGTTAGTAATAAAGTAAGGAGAGCAAATTTTGGGGTGCAACAGCTGCCCCTATTCAATCAACTTGGTCCTGAAGGTGTGATAGCAACGGCTCTCAGACATTCCAGGGTACACGGGGATTGAATACCGAAAGAGCCCCAGAAATTTTCTTATGGTAAGAATAACGAGAAAGATTGTGTTGAAAAATAAGGAATATGACCTCAACCATATTCGCAAAACGAATACAACCTCAATTGTACCCTCAAAGGAAGACTGACCTCAATCACTCTACCCGCAAAGAAAAGACGAATACGACCTCAATCACACCTACAAAATGAATACAACCTCAATTGTACCCTCAAAGGAAGACTGACCTCAATCACTTTACCCACAAAGAAAAGACGAATACGACCTCAATCGCACCCCTAAAACGAATACAACCTCAATTGTACCCTCAAAGGAAGACTGACCTCAATCACTCTACCCGCAAATAAAAGACGAATACAACCTCAATCGCACCCACAAAACGAATACAACCTCAATTGTACCCTCAAAGGAAGACTGACCTTAATCACTCTACCCGCAAAGAAAAGACGAATACGACCTCAATCGCACCCACAAAATGAATACAACCTCAATTGTACCCTCAAAGGAAGACTGACCTCAATCACTCTACCCGCAAAGAAAAGACGAATACGACCTCAATCGCACCCACAAAACGATAACCAACATAAAGTGGGCTTCACTGGGGATAACGTGAAACAAGGCTCACAAAAGAAAAAGGCCAAAATGAGGCAAACAAAAACAAACTTCTAACGGACTCCTAATCCACAGATAAGATGACTCCGTTGGGGAAGGTGAAGTCTAAATAAAAGACTCTGCCGGGGAGCACAAGTATGAGGAACGCATCCCTCCAAAATATCCTGAGTTATACCATCTCTGCTGAGAAAGAGAACTGGCAAAGAAAATATCAAGCCTGGCTTATGCTTTGAATGCAAATGTTTGAATAATGGTGTAATGCTCCATACGAAATGGAAATGCTATGTGCTTGAGGATGTAATGCAAATGCTCATGATATGCAAAGAGGGTCCCTCCAGCAAAATAAATGTCGGAGAGAAAAGATCCATTCAGCTGGGGATGACAAAAAAATAAATTGTCCTCTGAATCCGGGAACTCTACTGAGAAGGGTCATACTGATCGACTCTTCAGATCAACAACTTTTGCTGGGGATGAAATCCTGAAAGAACGTCCGGGGACCCCACCTGTCTGAAGGTAACACCCAACCTGAGATTTCTCCTCTGCTAGGGGAGTTAAGAATGAACGCCAATGACGGAACCGGAAGTCCGTTACTGAGGATTGCTGATAACTAATTGGGCTTAGGACCTGCTGGGGGTGCCAGCCCATAATTCCATCCTCCTTAGGGAAAACTGTCTGTAATACCATCCTGCTTAGGGATACTGCTGATCTTAGCCTGCTGACAGGGAGAGTGCCCTTACCCCCACCTTACTGGGGGTTAGAATATGACATTGTTGGCGAAAGTACACTTCTTGACTGATGGGGGAAGTGAGCACCATGATTCTTTGGGGAAACAACGTCTTGATTCGGAGAAAACACTTTCCAAGTCTTTTGCTGGGGGAAGTCTGCTCTGTTGAGGAAAGGTGCAATCTCAATGCTGGGGAGAGAAAACTGATGGGAGAGTACGATCCTGTTGCCCTGCGACCTGACTTGTCTTTATGTTCATAAACGGCCCTTTGAACTTTCCACTTGCCCCAGACCACCAGGTCTAATGGAAGAAATCATCTCAAGAGGATTTTACAGAGGACCGGGCGTTCGCACTGCCCTAGGGTCTTCAAACTCTTGGAGAGATTTATCATATCTCGACATAACTGCCCCAGTCTTCATAATCCATGAAGTGCATTACCTCGAAAGGGATCGTAATGACTTTAAAATACTCTGCTTTTGAACCCCGAGGAGGTGCTTCTGATTAACCATCTTCTGGAGAGGACAACTTCTCATGCTCTAGGGATAGCCTACCTCAATATGAGCTTTGAAGTGACTTTGCCCCTGATCTTAGAATGAATGCCCCAGAATAACTGAATTTCGGAGAGATTTCTTGACGTGACTGCCCCAGATTGGCTACATCTTAACACGACTTATTGGGTAGAGCCCACTCTATACTGAGTCTCTTGGCAGCATGCCCTTTAATATGATTGTCCTTCGGAATTTTCAAGCATCCTAACTTAGCAGGATCAAGCTTCTTGACTGACGTTCACTATGTAAGCCTATCTGATATCAAACACATGCAAGCAGAAAATGTTTATTATGAGAATGACAATTCTAATGCAACACTCATGTTATCCTTGAAGTTTTATTGAAAATACGTCGCAAAACCCTGTGAACGAATCACTAGTTGGGATGCGACCTTGATTTTTTGAATGGCAAAACAATGCGCACATGCAATACCAATAAATCCTATTAGCACAACTCATAGGAGTCAGGAACGCCATCCGGTTGGAGTACGCTTTTGGACTGAACTCTGTTTCAATTAGGACTTTTAAGGGTTGTAACGTGGTCTGGTTCACGGTTTCAGAAAAAAGGATTTATGACTAAAAATTTATCAGTTCCCACCCACTCTTCGTGATGTTCTCCAGTCCTATGTTCAATTACTCTGACCCAAACGCTCATCTCTCAAAAGGTTTATGATTTTCAAGGAGCCTATGCCACTAATGGTTTGGCACCTAAGGAGGTTTTGGAATGATAGTCACCCCTTTTTATCTTTTGTGTCTGTAATCACACGAGTTTGTTCTTATAGAGGATTTTCTTTTGTAAGGCTTTTCGCTTTTTCTTTTGCTTTTTGATCCCTAATTTTTGTCTGGACTGACTCTTTTGAGTTTTTTTTCGATTTTGAAGTCCAGCGGGATGCCCCAACTTTTGCCTAAGTCACTTGTTTTCAAGTTTCGACTTAGCGGGCTTTTCTCTTTTCCTTTTTTATATTCCTCTTTTGAACAAAGCGTCTGACACTGGTTGTCTTACTTGCTTGACAGGGTTGTGACTGCCTCACTCCTTAGTTGTTGATGGATGACCATCGTGGTTTCGCATCTCTTGTTGGTGGGAAGAAGGTAATGGATCCTCAGACGCACACTCCCCTTGAAATTTGAACGCTCGGTCAAACTAACTGACGCCTACCCTGCCCCTGGGTTAATTATGAGGGTTTTTTCATACGAAGGAAACTCCTACTTCAAGGCTCAAAGGGGGTTAATGAGGGTCTATCTCCCTTATATCTCCAGTGTTTAGGGGTTTGAAACAATGCCTGTACATCCTCAACAGGGTTCTATCCAAAGGCGTACCATTAGAAATCTGCGTTCTTATTTCGTCATCCTCCCTCAAGAGTTCTAAACAAGAAAATTGGTATTGCAGTGCATATAAACATTTAAGAGTGAAAACGAATGGATTACTTCAAGAAAAACATATTCATTGCATTAATATCATCATAAAAAAAATAAACAAGTCTTGCACACATACGATGCTTTAACAAGAAATGAAAAACTACAAATGAAAATGCAAGTAAAGAAGCTGAAGATTGCCATTGCTGAGGAAGCTTAATTCTGTCTGGACGTACTTGTAGACTGTGTGTTCATTTGAGAAAGGAGGCTTCCATTTATGTACATATCATCTTCATAGAATACAATGATCTCTGAGTCTACCAGGTCTTGCACCTTGTGCCTGAATACATTACACTCATCAATTGTGTGCTCAAATGTTTCTGAGTGGAACTCGCACCTAGCAGTCATGTCATAATCCGGAGGAATTGGGAACGTTACTGGTGCGGTACCCCTTGTTTGAATCAGAGACTTCTTGAGCAGACGCGTAAACAGCTGACTATAAGGGATAGGAACAGGATCAAATATCCTCTTGGGCCCTCTTGGTCTTGGTTGCCCCTGTTGCTGATAATTCTGCTGTCGATGCTGATTTGGGCGCCTCACCTGCGCTTGCACTCTCCTTTCCGCATTCGACTGAGGCACGAACAAGGGTTTTGGAAGAGATCCCTGGCGCGAGGTGGATCCTTTGGTAAAAGAGGGAGTCCTCGGTCCCTTTGCAACACCGGGAGTAACATCACTTTGTTTACTAGTGCCAACTGATGTAAACTTGATTGCCCCTGAATCAATGAGCTCTAGGACTTTGTACTTGAGCATCTTACAGTCTTCAACATTATGACCAGGTGCCCCTGAATGGAATTCACACCTATCATGGACATTGGAACCCATACGAAACTTGGTGTGTGGAGGTCCCGCAGCAATCAATTCAATTAGTTGAAACTTGAGCAAGTACTGAAGCAACTGAGCGTATGGCATCGGAATCTGATCAAACTTCTTATCAAGCTTCTCTGGATTAAGACCCTCAAGAAACAGTTGTTGATGAAAAAGCTCTGATGGTGGAGAGGATCCACGAGGAAATCCATGGTCTAGAGGAGACCCCAAAGAGGTGGGAGGAATGAGAACCTCTGCTGTGGAAGCGGGCACAAGACTGTCTCCCTTCTTCAACACCCTATTCAGCATTTGCATGATCAAACCCATCTGAGTCTTCAACTGATTGATCTCCTCCCTCAGCATCCTCTGCTCTTGGAGCATGTTTTCCCCAAACTGCCCCATCTGGCTTCGTATTTCCCTCAACTCAGCTCGAACTTGCTCCATGATCAACTCTTGAACGGCCTGAGGAGTTAAATCTGCAATTCTGAGATGGGAACAAGATAAGAACACCGGAGATAAACACCTGTTATGCAAACTGATTATGCAAAATGATTATGAATATGCAAATGCAAATGGGCATGTTTGAAAATTCACAGGGCGATCCACCCCTAAATTCCGGTTTAATAACAAGATATAATGGAACTTCTGCTCACAAATCCGAGATAACGAGTCTGAATATAAAAACCATAGGTCCCAACCAACAAGCCTGGTGGTGATCCACATACAATGAAAGAAAACAGAAAACTATGGCATATCATCAAAGTTTACAAGCGTCAATCCCCCCCATCCATTATGCTTTCTGCACCAGTCTTGAATCTCCTTGAACAGCTTTCTGGTATCGGGATGCTTCGGCCTCTGAATTATCCCTTGAATGAGAAGGTCTCTCCTGTGTATGATCCCATCCAAGTATCGGCAATGTAACTCCCAAGCGTCTTCTCCAGAAACACCCTTCATGCTAGGACCCTCATGTTTAGATCTCTTTACTCCAGCTTGGACTTTCAGTTCTTCTATGGAGGCTATGGCTTCATTGAGTCGACCCTCGACTACTTGTCTCTTGAATATCCCTGATAAGATCTCGGCGTCTGTCTTCTTGAGCGTCAACTTCAACTGATCAATCTTAGCTAGGTAAGCGTCTTCCTTTCTTTAATTCTCAGCCATGGCAGTTTCTTGGTGATCATTGAACCTGTGAATCTTCAACAAAGCCTTGCCTATTTCCTCCTCCTTGGACCTAAGGACGTTACTGATACCATCCAAAGCTTGTTTTATTCTTTCTCTGGATGCGACCATGTCAGCAAGCTCTTTTTCTGCTTTAGCAAGGAGCTCTGTCTTCAACTTGGCGGTATAAACAGCTTCCCCCCGCTCCTGCTTCCACTGATAAATCTCTCTCTTTAGCTCACTATTTTCTTCCCGCAACCTTTCCTTTTCAGCCCATAATTTGTTATACTTCTCCAACTCAACGGTGGTAGGAGGCTCGATCACCAAAGGGTACAAAGGTGGTTCCACCGGGAATGGAAGAAGCTCCTCTTCTGCTATCTTCTTAATCCACTCTTTATAGGGAGGGAAAGCCCGATTGTTACTTTTCCCGAATGGAATCTTACCCTTCTTAGTCACATGTTTCCAAGCATTCACAACTTTCCTTATCAACCCTTGATCCTCAATACCATTGAAGAATAAGGACTCTCGGACATCTCGCTCTTCGGGTGGATTCTTCAAAGGATAGCCAAACTGTCTGATAGTTAGGGAGGGATTATAGTTAATTCCACCTTTCCTCCCTATCAAGGGAACATTAGGGAATTATCCGCATTTGCAAATAATCTCCATTCCTAGCAAGTCACGATTAATCCAAACGATGTTATCAGCAGTAAAGCCCATAACCCTCTTAGACCACTTCAGAGAATCTTTCGTATCAACGAAAACGCCAGATTCAGGGAGACGACTCAAAAACCAAGTAGCTAAGATCGGTGCACAGCAACTTACAGTTTTCCCATGCCTATTCTCATTCTTATAGTGAACTGAATGGTACACATCACCTAGCAAGGTAGGTATAGGATTCTTCGAAATAAAGATTCTGACGACATGCATATCCACCAGATCAGGAATATTCGGAAACAAAACAATCCCATAGATACACACAGCCAGAATAGCTTGGAAAGTAGTCCAGTTCTTCTCTTTGACATGTATGCAGGCCTGATCAAACAAGAACTTCAGCAGGAAACCCTTAACTCCTTGTTTTTCTTCAATATTACTGTTAAGAACGGGCTCACTGATATGAAGAGCAACAACCATTTCTTTTATACCGGGGTGTTCTTCAGAAAAGAAAACTATATCATGACTGATAGGAATTCCCAAAATAAATGAGAACTCCTCCAACGTTGGAGCCAAGATGTAGTCCGGGAAAGTGAAGCAACGCAGAGACGAATCATAAAACTGAAGAAGCGTGTGAATGGCATCCTTCTCATACTTGGAGATGTTATAGGCAAATTTCAGAAGTCTTCCATACCTTCCACTGAACTCTGTACGAACTCCGGAACCAGCCATATTAATCAGTTTGTGAATCAGTGTCAAAGTCGGTTCTGGGAATGAATAAGCAACAATCTTCTTTCTTTGAACATCCATGCTGGAGTAACCTCAGAAAACCAGAATCAAGAGTAAGATGCAAGCCCTGAAAAATGTCAAACATGTCAGAATGCAAGAAAAATGATATGCTTATGCAAACATGGGGTCAAGGCACACAGCTGGATGTGCTGTGCTATTAGCTGAACGAGAACCCAGGAAACCAGAACTTTGAACCACTGAGGAACCCAAATAATCAGACATTGATGAAAAATCCAGAAAACAGGGTAGGTTGAAAGTCTCGGTTACCTGCAAACCTGCAAACGCCCATCCCCTCTCACATGTGGGTACTAGGATGTTCAGTATCACGGGCTCTCAGGTCGAGAAATGATGATACGTTCACCATTTCTGGTTTGGCATCATCATCAATCGAGGAGGCCTCAACTGATTCTCCGAAGCGGAAGGTCCTCAGCTTTGGCACTGAGGTCGAGAAACAATAGTACATTCATCCTTCGGGGTACAGTACTAAAGTCAATCGAGGAGTGCCTCCACTGATTCTCTTCAAAACGTAGGGGCCATCCTATGTGAATTCCAAAGCGGGCCCTCGGGTGCGAATGGGTTTGCCACAGGATGTGGTATGCCACTGTCACCACTAAAGAGGGATGTTTCCACTAAGGTCCTCAATGATCGGTCACCAGAGTCGACAGCTCTCTAGATCAACACCCCAACATGCGCAAGACACACACGTTAGAATGCGTCCCAAGATAGCCTCGCCTGGTTGTGAATTTCTTGAACACACAAACGTACCAAGCGGGCACGTAGGTCCCACTACTTTCCACTCTAGTCCTAGGGTATTCTCAAGCCTGGGTATTGGGCTTAGCTCTCAGTCTCACCCAACCTGCAAAACAAAGACAGCCAGCACAACACAGCAGCGTGACAGTAATAATAAATGAAATGCAGAAAATGCGGTAAAAAATAAAAATAAAATACAACATAAAGCAAAACCAAACAAAGCACCCAAAGAGAACAAAGACAAGCAAGCGTTAGGATTGACTCGCTTAGGGATGGACCAGCATAGGTCAACCAGGTCCCCAGCAGAGTCGCCAGCTATCGCTCCCAAGATTTTCATCTAGGTACAAACGCGAGAGTGGCGCGGAAAAACAGAATCGCCAGCCGTGTAAATTTATCCCAAGAGAGGGAAAGGGAACACCGCATAAACCTTAGGAAGGGGGAAAGGAATGGTCATCGCAACCATAGCCTGGGTTCGGGAGTCGGTTACGCGAGGGGAAGGTGCTAGCACCCCACGCGTCCATCGTACTCGATGGGATCCACGCTTGTTGTCTATTCTAAAGGTGAGTTATACTATCATCTAGGGCTGTGCTAAAACGGGAAGGGAAAAACAAAGACAGACTCGGTAGGACGTCAACGTCCTAGGCCTACGTACCCCCTTGTGCAATGGGGAATTCAGAGTCAACGTAGTTCGGACCAAGTTCTTTTTGTGTTTTTTTATGAGCGACGTTAAGTTCGCGTCCGGCAGTTAGGGTCGATGCCTGTTTGCGACTCAGACGGAAGGTAACGTGCCCTTTTTGAAAATAGCCTTTAAGTTTGAAGATCCCGAAGGACAAAAAGCTTTGAAGTTGGTTTGTGTTTTTTAGGACAGAAGTGGCTTAAGTTAGTCCCTAAGTCGCATTGCACCAAAGTCTAGGGCACAGGGGTGAATACTTAACGCATCGTCCCAAGACAGGACGCTCGCTAAGCACTCTAGAAAGATGAGAGGAAGCCCCTCATTTCTCATTCCCCATACTTAAGGCTCGTGCGCAATACACCTTATTCTTATTAAGTGTTTTAAAGAAATGTATTTTTAATAATTAAAATATGAAATAATAATTGAAATGAAATAAAATATGAAATTAGTATGTAGGGGGTGTAGACAGTAAGAATATGCATTGAAAAAGAGGAAATGGGCTGACAGGGAGGGTGCGCATAGCAAAGGCCCGCCCATATTTATCAGAAAAAAATAGCAAAAATAAAAATGGCCCGCCGTGCTCGTGCCATGTGCCTAGCACATGCCCTTTTTAATTGCTGGCACAATCTCAACCACGCGATCCATCAAACGGTCGTGCATAAGTCAACTGAATCAAAAAGTAATTAAATTGGAATGAATTGAATAGGTGTACACGGTAAGGGCCATGGGGTCATAAACATGAGATTAAATAAAATAAAAACCAAAAATAAAAAACGTGGCCTCGTGTGGACCGTCCGATCAGTAACATGGATGGCTTAGATTATCTCTTCTTCCTCCAGCCACATGCCTTCGTCGGACCACCATCCCTCGCCGGAGCCCTAGCTCCGGCCGCCACCCTGCAACCTATATTTTTCCAGAAAATGCAAAGGGGTATACCATTCTGACCAGAATTTTGTCAGGATCTCAAATATGGCATCAAAAATTTCAAATTGTTAGTGTATAATAAAAAACGAATGAAAAACCATTAGGGCACAAAACTTTAAATCCATATTACAAACAAACCACACATCCAAAATTAAAAATAAATAGATCAGGACAATCCCCATTCATCACACGTCAATATTCATGCTTAAAAGGAGATTTTTAGGAGCACGAAAAAATTCACCCACCTGAGATGGTGCACCTCTAATCCTTGCTTTTAGCTGCGAATGGTGGTTGGGTCGTGTTCTAGAAATCACCAAGAAGAGATTTGTGGAAGTACTTTGAAGAAAATCCTTGTAGATTGTGAGATTTGTTGAATTCAAGAATTAGGGTACAAGTTGTTGTTCTCCTCCAAATGCACGTGAATGTACCCTAACCAGTGCATGGATAGGTTTAAATAGCCTAGGGTTTGTCACTGATAATGAATTGGGCTTAGGTAATTACTTGTTTAATGATTTTTGAATTATTTTGGAAAATAGCATAATATGGAATACACCTCTCTCCATGCATGTTTCTTTAAGAATTCCATGATGGGTTTCTTTCATTTGAGTTGCTAATCACACCACATTCAAGTTGGGCCTTGAAACTTTTTTGATTCATGACTTTTGAATAATTTGGCATTTTTGAATAATGGAGGATAAATGAAGAATAAACCATGGAATTACTTCATTCTTGGGCCCAAAATAATCCTCAAGGAATTTATTTTAATATTGGAATATGGCTTGAAGCAATGGAATTGATTATAGGTCACTATGCCCAAAGTTGTGAAAATAGGATCATGAGAAACCCTAAAAACCACTTTGCCTTCTTTTGATCATAACTGGAGTTTCACAGATGATATAGAGACCCACTAGTACTTGTTAGAAATATGAGAAAAAGATATTCAACTTTCATGTTGGAGAAAAATTCATTTGAAGCTTTCTTGATGATGAAAAGTCAAGTTGAATGCAGTGCAGGAACTTGCCCAAAAAGGAAACTTTTCATTATAGGTCATTTTCCAAATTTAGAAACTTTGCACCAACTCCTGATTCCTGATAAATATGTATGAAACTTGACCCTTGAAGACCTTATGAGGATGTGAGACCTTGAAAACCTTGGAGAGAACCTCAAAATTCCACAGTTGACTGCTCCTTTCACTGTTGACTTTTACCCAATTCAACTGATTTTCAATCCATTGACCAATTGAATCTCTCCTGAACCCAACTGATGGACAACCTCCCATCCTTAGGTACTTAGGGACCCAAGGAGTACCATGGAATCAAGTTTTTCCCAAAAAATCAGAAATAAACTGACTTTATAGCAAACCCTAGTTGTGGTACCCTCAGTCTAGGAGGAAATAACACAGTCTCCAAATCCAAATCCCTCTGAATATGATGTGTATCCTCTCCAACAAAGATACGATATGCCATTTGATGATGAGAAAAACCCAAGGAGCTTTCCCATTGAAGCAATAAACCCAAGAATCTCAAAACCCTAATCTATGCACTGGTTAAGAGAAAATGATCCACCTGAGCTCTCTTGGACAGTACCAGGTCTCTTGCTTGACCCTCTGAAGCACTGCCTCAGGCACCTTGACCCCATGCTAAGAACCAATGATATGCACACATGATAATGCAAAATGCAATGCAACATAATCCAGTTAGTAATAAAGTAAGGAGAGCAAATTTTGGGGTGCAACACTCCCAGCCTAACATCAAGAGATAAGTAAGGATATATCATGACAAAGAGGGACTGTGATTTGAGCTCCTCTTTGATTTTTCTGAGGCCGGCAATCTTTTGATTGTTTCAGCAATTTTATTGTATTTCCTTTGCACTTTGAATTTGTATTTTGCTCATAAGCTTTGTTGTACTTTCAAATTGGCAAGATTAATGAAATGTTTGTGCATATTTTGATTAAGTCCATTCGTTTCACTCATATACTTTTTATCGCCATGAAAAAATAATATCTTCATCTTGTTTCTTTCCCTTTATCAAACTGTTTGTTTAAGCAAGGATTGGGGAGGATGATGAAACCTCGTATTCATAATTATTGTGGTATGCTGCCAATTAAACCTTGCCGGTGATATAAGGCATTGTTTCAATCCCTAAACACCGGAGAAATAAGGAAGTTAATCCCTCGTTAACCCTTCGAGCCTAGAAGTAGAATTTTTCTTTCAACGAAAAAAAACCCTTAAATCTCAACCTTGGGGCAGGGTAGTTCTCAGCTTAACTCGGTTATGCAATCAAATCGAGTGAATTCCTAGCTTTTGGAAACTTGAATGTATAGCTTGAGTTGACTGAGCATAGGATTGGAGTTCATCACGAAGATGGGGTGGGACAAATAACTTTGAGCCTTTATCCTTTGTTTCATAAACCGTGAGCCAAGCCACATTACAACCCTTAAAAGACCTAATTGAGGTAAGATTGTTTTGGAGGCATACTACAGCATGGTTGATTAACCTGACTCCAAATGATCTTTGTTATTTGCGTGTGTTGATCACTTCATCTGTCATTCCATAAATAACCAGATCCACTTGGTTTTTAATTGTTTAATCACTCCACTGTGTGTGTTTCATCAATAAAATTTGATTTCAAAAGCTTACATGAATATCGCATTGAAATTGCCAACTTTTGATGAACAATACTTGTTTGTAAAAACAATTCAATATCAAAGAAATCCCAACAAATGCAGCCAGCTAGGGGATTCGACTTGATGAAGGAAGCTTAGTCCGGGGCAACCAAGCGGAAGGATTTGCCAATCTACCGAATCAGGGGCAGAGCAAGTCAAAATTCAAAATACTGGAACAAGTCTTCTCCAGGCCATCTTATGACAAGTGTGGAATCCAGTGACTCATCAGCAGGGGAAAGTTTTGTTCCCTAGTCATTTCTACTACAGTTCGAGTATTACGAATACAGTTGAATAGAGGCAGTTATGTCAAGGCTCGTGAACCTTTTCAAAAGTTTGAAGATATTGAGGCATCTGGTATACTAATTCTTCTGTAAAATCCTTTTGATTACCTACCAGTTAATCAGAGGCAGTTAAGTCGAGATTCGGTAAATCTCTAAAGGGCCAATCAGTCTAGGGCATCTCTTCCCCAGTTGTCAACAACCATTCTGAAGAACAAGTTCAAGGACCTTGTTGTGTGAATTCAATTAATCTGGGGCAGTTACGTCGAGATCTCTCCAAGAGTTTGAAGATATTGAAACACCTTGTATGCCAATTCTTCTATAAAATCCTCTTTTTATCATCTTCTGGCAGATCATATAATCTGGGGCAGACGAGATGATCATCATGCCAGTAGGATACAGAATTACTGTGTTTTTGTGATATCCTTTGATAGCTCCCAGTGAGTTCTTACTTCAGCAAATCTTGAAAATTCTCCATGGATTCTTCTCCAACAAAGAAATCAAGCTCATGATGGCAATCCTCATGATGTTATACCTCAAGTGGAATACTCCTTTTTCACCAATGAAGTTGTTGATTCTTCTTCATCCCCAGTATTGGTCAAATCTGATGAGTTTGGCTGGGTATCCCTTGTCGAGATGTTTCATCTCCAGTCTCGCTTTCTTTTGTCTGTTTTGTCAGCATAAGCATAAGCATGGCATAAGCACTCATATGCATAGCATTTTTGCATTTCTGCTTCTTTTTCTGTTGTTTACCTATTTTTGTTCACTTTGGGGTTTATCTACCCAAGTGACTGGGTTTGTCCATTCTCTCCAATAGAGTTGTCAGCCCTAGGCATAAAGTGCCCATTCTTTCTGAATTCCCCACAGAGTTTTATCCTCGTGGATGATGGTTGGTTCAGTTATCTTTTCCATATCGTGGATAAGATAAATCCCCATTTGAGTTCATTCCTCAATTGGAGTCTTGTTTGACCGTTTCTTTCTAGCTCGTTCATAGATTGAACCTTGGTCCCTGGCAGATGTGGTTTTCGAACCTATTTTGGGATGGGCATTTATTTTGCACCGTTTCTCGCAAGAAGAATCTTTTACAAGACCCTCGTTGAAGACAGAATTATTTTCTCCAGCAGTGTTATGATATCAACATATCTTTGAAGCAGCAACCTCTTGAAGAAGCTTGGCAGTCTCTTATGAGCAGCTTATCTATCTCTGGTACTATTCAACTTCTTTGCAACCATAATGGGTATCCCCCAGGAAGTTTTATCTTCAGTTATGCAACCCGGTACTAACCTATCAGATTCTCTATACCTTTATTGGGGCCCATTTCTTGGTTCAATCTCCAATAAGGTTCTTCTTTTGCCAAAGTGCCAACCGGTCATACTTGAACCTGTTATTCCATCACTTTGGATGTCTTTTCCCAGTGAAGACCGTTTCTCCGGTTCAATCTTCATTGCGGACCCTTTCTAGAATGTCATCTAGTCTTGATGATCAATCATTCTAGATACTTTATTGGAGCCCATTTTTTGGTTCTACCTCCAACAAGGTTACTTCTAAAGAGCCAACCGGTCATACTTGAACCTGTTGTTCCATCACTTTAGAGGTTACTTCCAAAGAGCCAACCGGTCATGCTTGAACCTGTTGTTCCATCACTTTGGATGTCTTTTCCCAGTGAAGACTGTTTTTCGGTTCAACCTTCATTGCGAATCCTTTCTAGAATGTCATTTAGTCACATTAGACTTGATGATCAATCATTCTAGATACTTTATTGGAGCCCATTTCTTGGTTCTATCTCCAATAAGGTTCCTTTCCAGCTCTTTATGCAGGAGTCCCCAGAGAAGTCAGCTGTTAGACGACAGAATTCTTAGTCACTAGAGTTGTTATTGGTCTTTGAATACAATAACTTCGTCATTTTCATCTGATTCTTGAAAGCGGAAAAGTTTTAAGAAAACACATAGATGAACTAAGTTTTACTCTAGCATCAAGATGTTTTATGGAATCAAGTTTGTACAGGAAGAATTAGCGGTACTGTATTTTTGGCATGGATCTGCCATCTCTGGCAAAAAGAAGATTGCCCCGGTTATCCTTGATGTTTGGATTTCAGGGTGTTGGCTTGTGTTATCCTTTCTTCTTTCCTGTTTTGCGTCGTTCGCGTCGTTTCTAGCATATAGCTAAGCATATGCGTCATACCCTAGCATCTTTGCATCTTTGTGCTCTATTTTGCTTGTGATCTTTTATTGGTGTCTGTCATTATTTCCCCAGTGAAGTAAAGACATTCCCAGTTTGCTTTGTGTCGTGCTTGTTCGGTCTTAACCTCTGCGCGCCAGATTTGAATCTTTAAACCTTTTGCTGTTCCCCAAGAAGTTTAACATTAAAGATTTTGTAAAACCGTTATTGTTTGAATCGTGTCAAACCTGAACTTGGATTTTGTTTGAATCGTGTCAAGCATTGTCTTCTTGTTTTAAAACCGTTCTTGTTCGAATCATGTTGGACATTGAACCCTTTACCTTGGATTTTTGAAAACTTGCTTTAAGCTAAGCTTCTTGGAACAAATTTCTTCAACCTTATAAGACTCCTAGTTGGTGCGCAGGGTTTGTCTCTGTCTTTCTGGCTTTTCTTGAAGATCCCATCTTGAACACTTCGGTATAAGAATCCCCAGGAAATCTTTGCTTGGTTGTCTGTCCTTTTGACTGATCCCTAGTGATCAGGTTTTTCTTTCTGGTTTCATGCCCAGGAAGAATGTGGGTTCGTTTTGTCCCCAGTAGTCTATCTCCTTGGATCTTTCCCCAGTGGATATTGTCTGTGGTCTTTTCCCCAGTGTTTCTTTGGAGTCTCCCCAGTGAGTCTCTTTCGTTGGTTAGCCTGTATCCCCAGTGAGTTTTTCCTCATGGATACTAACTTTCGTCTTTCCCCGGTGAAGCTTATCTTGTGTGTTGGCTTCCTGTTGTCCCTGGTGTCTGGTCTGTCTGCATCTTTGCAGCATCCTGGCATCATATCATCATTTTAGAAGTTCATGGCATGTCAGCATTTGCCTGTCTGTCGCTTGTCCTTAGCATTTGCATTCCATCTAAGGGAAAAATTTTTGGTCTGCTATATTTAAATACCTTTCACCTTGATGCCCCTGGAATCTCCGTTCCTCATGCCATCTGGTAAAGCCATTTAAATAGAGGCAACTGTTGTACCCCAAAATTTTCCCCCTTAGATGTCATCTTCATCTGTGCATCTTAGGTCAATTATCTCTGCATTGTTTGAGCTAACCCATATCTTGTAGTTTGTTTTATTGTGTTAAAATTAGGTTTGCTCATCATTATGAGGCTCCACAAGTTGCTTGAATCAATTCAAGTCAACAAAGATCTCCAGTGCAGGAACTTTGGAACTAGGGTTTTGGCTCTGAAGAAATCACTGAGAAATTGGCTCCATCAAGTCAAGATTTGTGTGGTCCACTTACCACTTAAGGTCATCTACATTCAAGGGACTTCATTCAACAAGAATCCAAGATCTAATGGTCCTCAACAAGAGAAGTTGGAGCCCCAGATCCACTATACCTCAAATTTAGGGTGTCTATAACACTCGACAGTCATTGGTCCTGATTCTCATCAAGAGGAACTCCCAAACCCTAATTCTTGATTCTTTTGGTTTATCAACATCCTCAAGAGTCTCCTAAGACCTTTAGATGAGAAGGAAGAAACAAGTTTACAAGATTTAACCTCAGAACATTCACAGTCAGATTAGGGTTTGTCTGAAACCCTAATTTTTTGGGGATTTTGGTTCAGATGGAGAATCAATGGTTCCAATCATCATAATATGTCTCATGAAGTATTCAAAGCATCCATATCAAATTTCATGAGGTTTCTTATAAGGGAAGTAGGGTTTTGGTCATGAAAGATTTCATATGTATGATTTTCCCTCTAATAGCAAAAATTGAAATGATCATAACTCTTAAACCACACACCCAAATGGAGTGACTCAAAGCTCATTGGAAAGCTCTCTTCAAGATCTTCAATTGGTTCAATATGACTTTTCTTCAGAAAATGCTTGGTTTTTGAGTTATGGAGCTTACAAGCCAGATTGACCAAGGACTTAGGAAAAATTTTGCATGTTTCCCCTTCATGAACAACCAACTTCAAGCTTATTTTTCACCAAGCTACATTGAGATTCAGAACTTGAGTCAAACATAAAAGTTGTAGAGGGCATTAAGGGCTTTCTAAGGAGTACAAGAACTCCCCAATCCATTGAGTAAGCTGGGAGTTTCGAAGGCTAAAAGTTAGGGCTGTCATCACTTGCCATCCAAGAAACTACTTTTGTGAAACTTCCCTAATCAGCTTCTAATCAGTTCTTTTCATCAAATCTGAGTTTCAAACACTTGTTTAACATTAATACAAGTCATTCCAAGATTTTGAATCTAATTTAGCATTAAAAAATGAAAAAAGGCTTGGTTGTGCAAGTGGGAAGGAAAGAGAAACTTTCCAAAAGAGGAAAGTATTTGTTTATTCATAGAGCATTGCACTAGTCACTTCTCAACAGTCTTGTTCAGAACCTCAGAGATTTTGGGAGATTTTTCTTCAGCCATTTTGAATTTCCATCTGTAAATGGATTATTTCACACGATTTATAAAGGGCATACTTGGCATTGTTGATAAATTGGCCATACCTCCATTGCTCTCACTCTCCCTATAAATAGCAGGCCATTGTGCTTGCATTAGGACCAACATTTGTTCACATACTCACTCTGAAAAGTTTCTGAGTTCAAAGCCTTGTGAGAGAGAAGGAGGAGGAGGATCGCTTTGGTGGCTGCTGTTAGTTCAGAGGAGAGAAGCTAGTGCATATTGGTTGAGGGTGCAGTGGACATAGTCCACTTGGTACTTATGTTTGCTTGCCCATTGTTCGTGCTTTGTTCTGGTCTGTGACTGGCAAGGTAATCCTTTGTTTCCCAATATATGTTGAATTTCAGTTCTATATCTTATCATAATGATATCATACACTTAAGTCATTTGGCATTTTTTCCTTCTGTTGATGATAGGTGCCTTCATTTGTTCTTTAAGTCATAAGTTTTGTTTTGATACTGTCAATATGACACCTATTCATAACTATGTCATCACCTGTTTGTTTTGATTGGTTTGAACTCAACATATGATATCTCTTGAGACCAATACCTGAATATTGCTAAGATTCCAAGACTTGTGTGATAGGGTTCAATGTCTCCATTGGTTTTATGTTCTGGCATGATTATACTTGCACTACCAGGTTCACCTGGATCAGAACATACCAATATCTTTGCCTTGATTTTAAGAATTTGTATGAACTGTCATCTTTGTTTCAGTTCTTATCATAAATGACAACATGTTATATGCTTACTTGCTTGATCAGTTTTGTTTCCAATTTCTCTTGTTGTATCAGTATCATCACTTGCCCTGATTTAGAGCCTTTATGTCCATACTTGCATATGAGTTTGTTGCTGAACTTGCTTATCCATGCCTGTGAGCCAGTTGAAAGTTTTGCTTTGGGTACCATGTTAATAGTGACAAAATACCATTGTTTGACTCTTGTAAACCATAGGCATTAGATTGAGTCCATATTGTGTTATGTATTCATACCAAGCTTGAACCATCTCAACATGTATTTATTGTTAACATCAATATGTCCTTAACTTGTGATGACCTGATCAAAGCTTACATGTGTGCCTTGTTCTTAAATTTCTCATATAATATTGAGGTAGCATAGGGGTTTTAATGAATGGCATGTTTGGTGTGACAAGGTCCCCCCTTTTCTCACTTTCTCTATGTGACAATTATCAGTTTTTGTGCCATGCCATGTTCATGTTGCTGTCATGTTGACATCTTGTTTTCTTGCATGTTAATCAAATAGTATTATTGATGCCTATGTTTTGTTCTTAAACCTGAAAGTCCTTGGGAGCTGTTCTTTCTACATCAGTAATTGTAGACTGCTGTGACACTATTTAGTGAGTAAAGCAACATCTTTGTGTTGTTTTGAAACACATACATGTTGGAATGTCATGAATACCTGAGTATGTGGGGTCATTGGCCCGTGCTTCATATATTACATACTTGTGCATATGTTGAATTATTCTTTTATCCTCTTCAATACTAGCATGATAATCACTCATTCCTACCTGTCCAATACTTGATTACTATAATTTGCTCTAATCTTGGGTCTGCACTTATGGTAATGGTTTGAATGTATGATGCCTTGAGGCTTATGTTTGAATTATGAACAGCACCACCATGTTTCCAAAATTTCTATGACAGGGTGTGTATATCTCAGTTTGTTTCTTTGTGCTCTGGTGTGATTGTTCGTCCATCTGACTTACCTAGAATGTTGAGTTTGTTTTGTCTTGATGTTGCTGTTAGCATTTGGTTTCAATACGCAAGTTTTGGCATCATTTACTCTTGCATTGATTCGGTCACATGAATACAAATGCCTTTTGCCATTTTGTTCTAAATCCATCTGCATACTCCACTTGGAACTGTTGAAACCTTGCTCTCCCTTAAGCCATGTTTGTTTAAAATGTATGAGTATGCTAGTGTAAGTTTGGACCAACCCTTGAAGATCACTTCTTGTTGGATCATGAAGAACTTCTTTGCAGCCCCTACCTAGATAACCTTAATTAGATTACCAATCCATGTTGATTAACTCTTATTTTGATTTTGAGTAGAATGAATTCAGTTTGGTTCCATTTATTCTTGATAATGTTGTCTTGATCAATGTTGGATTCACACCTGTACTGGCTATGATGTTGTGAGCAGCCTTTATGTTTGATTGTAGGCTCACGCAATGATTAAGTATTTATTGAATCACATTTGTTACCGGATGAAACAGCCACCCCAGTGGCAAGCACACACATACACTCGCCTATGACCATTAGGACGGGGGTTCGAATCCCCCCCGCCCCCGTCCTTTTATTTTAATTTTCCATAATTGCTTATGTTTTAAATATATTGTATTGATGCCATAACATGTAAACACGCGTGCTTTGGTTGAAATGGTGAGAGTTTTGGACTGCAAATACTAGGTCACGTGTTCAAACCCCATGGGGAGCATTTCCCCTATTTTTTTAGCACTTGGTCATTTTACATATTTTTAATTCATGCTTTAATTTAAAAAATTCATAACTTGCTCATCCTTCATTATTTTTTGTCCATTCTTTTTGCTCATCCTTAATATTGAGGTGTTTATTCATGATAAATTGGTAGCACCTTATTAGGGTTTTATCACCTTCTTTATTTATCTTGCCGTGCTATTGTTATTCATCATGTTTGATCTTTGTCTTATATGTATGATTCTAACAATGCCTTAAGCATCATATTTTATCTCATCTCATTATCTTATCCATGTCTTTTATATCATCATATTTGAATTCCTAATTCTTTATCTCTTAGTAATCTTTACAACTATTATCTTTCCCCACATTCCAAAAGGAAGGTTAAACATGTTGACTCATAAGTCATGACCTCCCACCTTAACCTAAGTAACCTCTTAGGAGAAAACTTCATTTCTTGGCCTCATCAGAGCCATAGAAATTACAACTAGCATTAGGAGAGAGTTCTTACACTCTTAGTGATATTCATCTTAATGAATCATCACTCTCCCTACTGACTAAAATATAATTATAGGTCCATCACGACTAGATTTAGAGAGTTCTTAAACTCTACAATGAGCTTGCACTTGTCATACCCCAAATTTTGACCACTAAGATTTCCCATCATTGTGCAAATCATCATCACAATATGGATGTACCTTTGTGCCCCATCAATCTCCTCAAGGAATTGTTGAGCATTCACTACAATCAAGCTTAGGGTTTCAAGCCCTCTCTGAGTGCTTAGACAAAGGATAAATCAAGGAATGACATGATCTTCAACTTGTCTAACCTCTCAAACATACACAATGGATCAAAAGGACTCCCACTTCAAGGATTAAGCACAAGGTTGCTCCCTTCTAGGTGGATCAAGTCTCAAGATCGCCGGTATCACCAAATTAGGGTTTTGGTCGGCCAGAGCCTCCAGATGAAAAATTTCATCTGGACACAAGCCAAAGATCCAAAACACAACCTAATATACTCCATGGAACCTCATGGACCCAATCATCAAGTCAATTTGGCCTCAGGGGATACATACATCAAAAATCAGGAATTAGGGTTTCTTGACCTAATTCACCCCTAAGTTGACTTTTGGGACAAATCATGAACCAAGACCTCAAGAGAGAGTTTGAGGGTCTCTAATGAACTATATTGATCCATTTGGAACAATGGATTAATCCAAGAAGCTTGAGCAACAAGTCTCAATTTCATATGCCCCACAATTAGGGTTTTAAGGGAAAAGTCAAACTGTAACTTTGACTTTTGACCAGGACATGCTCCCAAACCCTAGGACATACATCAATATACCCTATGACACCCATGGAATATGTACATCAAGTTTGATTTAGGTCAAAGACATGATTTCCTGAAGAATTGCACAATTTGTAATTCATCTGATAAAAAGTCAACTGTGCACAAAAGTCAACTTTGACTTTTTGAGATTTTTCACCAAAATGGATTTTTAACCCTAAAATGATGTTTATGTATGATTTGAATCATCATTCATCAAGAAAAATCAAGAAAAGTTGGATAACTTGTAAAAGGGGTAACCATAAAAACTTAGAAAATTTTTAAAGTTAAAAATAAAGTGACAAAGGTACCAACTTTGAAGGACCATAACTCCTAAACCACAAGGCCATTTTTCTCCATCCAAAGCTTGATTTGTAGGTCTCATTACCCTCTACAAAAACTTCAACTAGGTCTAACTCCAATTCATTATGGATTTTGAGCTATGAGTGAGCCAAAGCGGCTGAAAACATGAAAATATACCATTTTCCAACACTTAGAAAAATTCTGTCCAAAACAGATTTTGTTGAAACACCAAAACTTGTGAGATCTTTTCACATAGATGCAAGCTGAATCAAGTCCAAAGTTAAACATCAATGTTGTTGCATATGTTACTAAGAATTCAAAGAGCTCAACAGCATGAATTGATTCAACTTAAGCCATGAGAAATCCATGCCCAAAGTCATGCTTCTGCAAGCTGTTTTGGAAAAATCAGTTTGCATGTTTGCTTGCCACACATGATTTTGAGCCAAATACTAAGGATTACTATGCCACCTGTGTTCAAACCAATCACAATGCAACTGATCCAACTGATAAGTCTGAGTCAAAAGGCCAAGGAATCTTCCAACTTGAAGTTCATCCACTTTGGCACATTTTGCCTTGAATTCAAAGTGCATTAATGTGGAATAGTGTATTGTCAAGGTAGCTACCCTACTCAGTCAATTTCTCTGATTAAACAACATTAAAAACATCTGAGGAATGTGGTTTTGGTCAAGGCATAGCCCTGCTCTTGGGAATGGCTAGCTTGCCTTGCTTGAGAAGAAATCCTCCAAGCCAATCCATGCAAATGTGATCTGATCCAGCAGCCATTCACTATTCCTCCAAAACAAAAGTTGATCACCTATAAATAGAGGTCCCAATGGATCATTCAACTCACACCAAAGCCAGTTACAGCACTGCTTTCTCTCATTCTTTCTTAAACCTTAAGTTTTCTTGTTTTTGAGTAACCACTATCGGGTTTTGAGTTGCAGCCATAATCAATCCATTCCAATTGCTCAAACACATCACATATGATGTATTTGAGGTGTCCAAACACTTAAACACCAACTGTAACACCCCAGGCTCAAAATCACTCTTCAACCAAGCCATTATGCTTCAATTTTGTAGGTGGAGGTCTCCAGCTTGATCCAAAGAATTTTAAAGTGTTCCAAAGCTTGCAACACACTCCATAACATCCATTGAAGCTGTAGGGATCACTAATTCACGACTAGAACACCATCTGGGCAAAGTTCCATTTCAGCTTGCATCAAGGTGAGCTTCAAACTCAAACTCCATGATCCATGCATATTTCCTCGCATGATATTTTTGCCATTTGATTGCCATCATGTGTTGATTGTTTTGCCTCAAGAAATTGGATCATAGACCTTATAACCAAGCCTGCACGATTGCTTTTGCAAATTAGGGTTCATCTGTGTTCATCATGATTATTTTACTCCACACTGAAAATGAATAAAATTGGGTATTGCCATCTTATTCCTTGTGAAAAAACGCACGAGTTTGGTGTTTGAATCATGTCCAATGGTTGAGAGGTGAGTGAGATATGGTGCTTCACGCACGAGCTCGAGGAAGAAGATGGCCATGGCGCCATTCTTCAGGTTTTCCAACTAAGTTTGATATATATTTTTCACTTGCCATGTTATTAATGAATTGGCATTGCGCCCCAGCGGTTCATCAGCTGGTTTTGTGAGTATTGGCAAGCGAGAGGTCTGGGGTTCAAATCCCCCTCGCCCCAGACTTCTTTTTATCACTTTTTTATTTTTTTATTTTTCATATTATTATTTTTAATGATTTGAAAAATTAATAACTCCTTCAATTTTTATCATTTTTGATTGGTTCTTTTTGCAATAATTCACAAAAATGTTTAAATATTTGATTTTACCAAAAAATCCCAAAAATATTATTTATTTCATATATTTGATATTTTTGCAAAGAATTAATGTTTTATGTGTTTTTAGCATTTAAAATATTTTTTCTCCCTTTGTTTTCTAACCCTAATTTGATTTCAATCATTTTGTAGGAAGAAACATGATTTTTTAGAACATTGATCCAAGATCATAATTTGTTTTTCATATGTTAAACAATTTTGATAATTTTTAATTGAATTTTTATTCAATTAAATACATTTTTGAAAACAAATTAGGGTTTTTGGATTAATTCAACCCTCATAAATCATTTTCAAAACACTTTGGGCCTCTTGAGAGTGTGTAAGACCCAACCCACTTGTACAAAAATATTTTGGGCCTCATTCGTTGTATAAGTCCCTCTGTACATTTTCAAATAAACGGCACGATCATCGCCTTTTGAAAAATAACCTTGGGCCTCTCCTTGAGCTATAAGACCCATTCAAAAACACTTTGGGCCTCTAATAGAGTGTAAGACCCAACCCCCTTTTAACCAAAACATTTTTGGGCCTCACTTATTGTATAAGTCCCTCTGCGTTAAAAGGAAACCTCGGCGCGATCGCCATTTTAAACGGAAAAATCTCATGGGCCTACCCTCGTGTTATAAGCCCCACTCTTTTTCTTTAAACTTTTTTGGGCCTCTTGAAAGAGTGTAAGACCCATCCCTTTGTACATAAAACCTTTTTTTGGGACTCAGTCACTTGTATAAGTCCCTCTGTACAAAAACAACAGTGCACTCACTGATAAAACCCTGGGCCTCTCCTTGAGCTGTAAGCCCCAAATCTTTCTTTTTCAAAGCACTTTCTCCTTTGATTTTGAATATACTTGAAATTCTGGCCTATATATCAGATGTCCTATCGAGATGTCGAGACACTGATATACAACAACAATGAACAAGTTCAAAATAAAAGTGTGCAAAAATGTAAAGAACACCAGAAATTGGTAACCCAGTTCGGATCCAACTATCCTACATCTGGGGGCTACCAAGCCAGGGATGAAATCAATATTCGATAGTATCGATTCACTGATAACCACACCCGGTTCAATCAGCTCACTTAATCACTACCCTTCCTATGACTTCTACCTAAGACTCCCCTAGGTATGAGGCCCTCCTCAAATCCCTCTTCAATCATAACCCGTGACTGGTTCCTTACAAAATAAATAATGGTCGAAACACAAATTCTCAATACTTCACAGCTTATGAGAATTAACACACAGCCACTCAATGCTTAAAAGCTTATGAGCAACCTTACACAACTTACACTACAGTCCTTATACTGTTATCATAAGATACAAGTTAGGCTCACAAAAACACAAGCACACAACCCTAAAAATACATGTAAGTTCGACACCTAAAACTAGGTTTACATCAGTCATTATATAGCAGTTAATTTTGACTGAAATGGGCTTGAAAAATGCAGCAACTGGACTGCCCACAAATCTGCAAGAATAGCTCCAACAAAATAGGTCTTCAAGCCAAAGTTTCCTATTTTGTCTCCAAAATTAGAAACAGCAGCAGATCTGAAAAACATCACAAAATCACACTCCAACAATGCGTTGGATCCACATAGGATAACCTAATATCCAAATAAGATTTTGAAACACATCACAGCAACAGAATCTGCAACTAAAACTGGAACCACACGCGATGTCCTATGAGCTGCCATGGAACATCTTTACTCGACATCTTGCTGCAACATGAGTTTTAGCAAAATAATGCCAACCATGAAACCAAGGAAATAACAATCTCCCCCTTTGGCTTATTTTTGGCTAAAACTCCACACACTTAAACACCATCAGTATCCGCAGCGGAAAACATCAATAATCAATTAATAGCAGCAAACACAACTCACTCAGCTGCACACACAACATCATACCAGTACTCAAACAAAAAACTCCCCCTCAACAGCACATTCATACAGCTGCACACACATACAGTCCAGCAAACAACTCATCATAACAACTCCCTTTCAACAGCAGCAACCTCAACTGTACCTGCAGTCCACACAGTACCTGCAACAGCACAAGCACATACACTGCTGCTCCCCCTCACACTTGCTACTCCCCCTTTTTAGCCACAAATATGACAAAGAGAGGTCATAGACAAAAGTCACCAAATTACATAGCAGTCAATTGTTCAAAACCAAAAAGAATTAAACTGTTCTAAACAGAAAGAAGAAAAGAAAAAAAACAAAAACAGAAAATAAACTTGCAGATAGCCTATAGCTATTCAGCACAATCCTCTGGAGCCACCTCATCACTTCCACCTTCAGATTCAGAAGCACCCTTCTTAGAACCAGAATCATCAGAATGCTGGAAACTCCTTCTATCTGACTCAGTAGATCCACCTTGTTCATCATCTCTAGTCAGCACTTGCTCTTTAGCAGCATTTCCCTTTTCCACCAAGGCTTTAATCAGCTGCTCGAGCTTTGTCTTCCTCGCTGTGTCTCTCCTGATAGATTCTTCCAGCTCTTGGCAAGTCTCCTGCATCTGAGCAATGATTTCATTATCAAGACTAGTATGACTTGAAGTTGAGAAGGATGTTCCAACATCAGACACATGATCTCCACCCAACAGCCTATAATTCAAAGTCATTGGAGGTTTTCTCTTGCTGACTTTGTCACTTCTTACTAAGCATTCAGGAAATTGGTCCAAGATCATTCCACTGATTAAGGATGGAAAACATATGGGTAGCTTAACAGCAGATGAGCTAGCTTGCTTCAAAACTTGTTCAAAGATATATGCTCCAAAGTTGAAAGGGACCTTCTTTCCAATAACATAGATAAATTTTCCAAGCATAGATGAGATGGTGGAAATATGGTTGGTAGAAACCCAGTTTACCACTGCAATTCTGTGAAGGATAGCATATTTGACACTTAGCTTCCCACAAGAGAGCTTTCCTTCATTTGGCCAAACTTTGATGCAGCCACCTGTTATCTCCTCACAGATTTCATCATCTGTTGCTTCTAACTCAGCCTGATGATCCGTAGGTCTCCCCAGAAAGTTATTAATCACTTTGGGAGAAAATTTCACAGCTTTGCCTCTTACATAGACTTTTCTGAGTTTGCTATTACAGTCTTCAAGGATACTCACAACAAACTCCTTAAGCAACTTCTCATAACATGGTCCTATGCCAGACACAGTCTTCATCAACCCAGCAGCTTCAATAAGATCAACTACTTCCTTATACTTGTTGAAGTCTTTTCCCATTTCTCTCTCTAAAGCTACTATTCTTTTGTTGACAATGTTCAACCTATCAGTTTTCCTCTGAGATCTGACAGTTTGATCCTCCCTTCTCCCACTGATGTCCTGGACATCAGTTCCACCATTTGACTCATTCAGTTCTGTGACCCTCCTTTTCTTGATTGGAACCACAACTTTACTCCATTGCTTAGAGGGACCTGCTCTAGCCTTTCTTTTGTTACTCCTCACATCAGCAGATTTCTTAATCATTTCTGCATCCTTTGAAGTCTCAGTCACAATGGTAATCTCTTTTCTACTCCTGATTCTTTGAAGTATGTCAGCTATTGGTTCCTCATCAGAGTTTTTCTCAGCAATATTACTAGACATCTCAACCCTCTTCTTGCTTCTTCTTTCCCTAGCCACCTGAACTGGTATACAACTTTTAGTCCTATCAGTAGGACTATTATTTGTATTTCCAGCCATGGATATTGGGACATCAGACCCGACATCTTTATCAGCTTCACTAACAGCAATGGTGGCAAATCTTCTAAGACTCTGATCAAGAGTCCTACTATCATTCTTAGTTTTATCCCCCCTCCTATTTGAGTCCTTGTCAGTCACATTTTTTCTAGGGCTTATTTTATCAGAATAAAACCTAGTAATCATTTTGTCTTTCTTCCTAGATGACAGGGGTTTAGACTTCATACTTTTATTTACAGAGTGGGAAGCTGGTTGCTTACCTCTAGTGTCAGCAGGGACAGCATTCAACGGGGCGATATCAAGCACAAGGTCGGAGAGTTCGATCATTCGGTGCGGATCATGGTCTTCATCATTGACTGGAGAAGTTTTTGAATCAGCAGGAGAATCATGATGTTGAGACATTTTTTGTTGTTCACAAAATGCAGTATTGAAGAAAGTAAGAGCAAACCCTAGCGGAGAAGAGTTTTGAGAGAATGGATTAGATGAAGTTTTTGCACTGTAGGATTGAAGTTGGAATGTGTCAGCTGTGCTACTTATAAGTTTTGGAAATGGGTCCTTATACACGTGCCATTCACAAGTTCTTTGGTTAAACACTTCCACAATGGTGCTTTCATCTTTCCACAAATAGCAATTCTCTGAGGTTCTTTCACCTCTCATAACAACAAAATTCTTTTCATCCACTATTAAACATTCGTAGTTTGTAAAGGTGACCCTAAGACCTTGATCACACAACTGGATTATGCTTATTAGATTAGTATCTAATCCTTCAACAAGCAATACTTCTTCCAAAATTGGCTGTCCTGGACAATCCACTCTTCCAACACCAAGCACTTTTCCTTTTGATCCATTACCAAAGATCACCTCATTAGGAGCATGATACTTAACATCCGACATATATCCTCTAACACCAGTCATATGTCGAGAGCATCCACTATCAAAGAACCATTTTTCATCTGTAGAGACTCTGAAAGACTTGTAGTCCCTATGTTCTTTTACATTATCCTTTGAAGTCCATATTCTTTTTGTTTCAACCCAGTTTCTTTTCTTACTATACTGTTGCATGGTTTTGGGATAACCATGTAGCTTGTAGCAAAAAGCTTTTATATGACCAAGCTTTCCACAATGGTAGCATGTCCATCTTTGATTCTTTTTCTTTATGAACTTCCTCTGATGTCTGGGAGGATGTTGCAACAAGTTGTTCAACATCTTCAGACTTCTCTTATCTTGAACGGGTGCTTCCTCAGATTTCTTCCCTTCATCTAATTTAGTTGTACCTTCAAATCCAATACCACTGCCATTTCGAGAATCTCTTCCTGACTTCAAAATTTCATCAAGCACCTCAGAACTCCCATTTAACATTCTGACATTTTTGATCATGTTGTTCAGTTTTGAATTCAAAACATTTACTTCACTTTGTAGATCAGCTATGGTAGACATATGCTCAGTATTCTCAGCTTTTAAATGAACAATAACCTGTGCTTGTTCTACTTTCTGCTGGCATACTTCTTCATGTTCAATGCACAACTTCTTATAAGAGATAGCCAACTCTTCAAAAGTAAGCTCTTCAGATTCTTCATCTGACTCACATATTCCTGTTAAAGCTATCACCAACTTTGCAGATTTCTCATCAGCGTCAGTTTCAGAATCATCTTCTGACCATGTCACAGATAATCCCTTCTTCTGTCTTTTGAGATAAGTGGGACATTCAGTTTTTATGTGCCCAAATCCTTCACATTCATAGCATTGAACTCTCTTCCCTTGATTAGAGTCTTCTTCAGTTCTGGATCTTCTGCCTCCATCCTGGTCTTTGTTGATGTCGAGAGACTTGTTCCGAACATTTTCTCTTGACTTCCAGTCCATCCTTTTCAACACTTTATTAAATTGTCTTCCAAGCAACACCAGCTCTTTGGACACATCTTTATCTTTGACCAGTTCTCCTTCATCAGCATTCGACACAAATACTATACTCTTCTTCTTTTCAGCTTTTTCACCGAGTCCTAACTCGAAAGTTTGGAGTGATCCCATAAGCTCATCCACCTTCATCTTGTCAATGTCCTGAGCTTCCTCTATAGCCGTGACCTTCATATCAAATCTCTTAGGTAGAGACCTGAGAATCTTCCTGACCAGCTTGCTATCAGACATCTTTTCTCCTAAGGCACTAGATGCATTAGCTATCTCAATGATGTTCATATGAAAATCATGAATGCTCTCATCCTCTTTCATCTTCAAACTCTCAAACTTGCTAGTGAGAAGCTGAAGTTTTGACATTTTCACCTTTGAGGTCCCTTCATGAGCAACTTTCAAGACCTGCCACGCCTCTTTGGCAATAGTACAATGCTCAATCAGCCTGAAGATATTTCTGTTGACACCATTGAACAATGCATTCATGGCTTTAGAATTTCCAACAGACCCTTTGTAGTCAGCATCATCCCAGTCTTCCTCTTCCTTCACCTCATCAGTAAGGTTACCTTTGTCATCTTTAACCCTAGGGGGCTCCCATCCTTTGATGACAGCTTTCCATGCTTGATCATCCATGGATTTGATGAACGCTATCATCCTAGGTTTCCAATACTCATAGTTTGAACCATCCAGCAGAGGCGGTTTATTCAGAGCTCCTCCATCCTTGTCCATTGTACCAGAAAGTACCTTCCCTGAATCTCACCCAGGAACAACTAAGGGTGCCTGCTCTTGATGCCAATTGAAATTCTGGCCTATATATCAAATGTCCTATCGAGATGTCGAGACACTGATATACAACAACAATGAACAAGTTCAAAATAAAAGTGTGCAAAAATGTAAAGAACACCAGAAATTGTTAACCCAGTTCGGATCCAACTATCCTACATCTGGGGGCTACCAAGCCAGGGATGAAATCAATATTCGATAGTATCAATTCACTGATAACCACACCCAGTTCAATCAGCTCACTTAATCACTACCCTTCCTATGACTTCTACCTAAGACTCCCCTAGGTATGAGGCCCTCCTCAAATCCCTCTTCAATCATAACCCGTGACTGGTTCCTTACAAAATAAATAATGGTCGAAACACAAATTCTCAATACTTCACAGCTTATGAGAATTAACACACAGCCACTCAATGCTTAAAAGCTTATGAGCAACCTTACACAACTTACACTACAGTCCTTATACTGTTATCATAAGATACCAGTTAGGCTCACAAAAACACAAGCACACAACCCTAAAAATACATGTAAGTTCGACACCTAAAACTAGGTTTACATCAGTCATTATATAGCAGTTAATTTTGACTGAAATGGGCTTGAAAAATGCAGCAACTGGACTGCCCACAAATCTGCAAGAATAGCTCCAACAAAATAGGTCTTCAAGCCAAAGTTTCCTATTTTGTCTCCAAAATTAGAAACAACAGCAGATCATAAAAACATCACAAAATCACACTCCAACAATGCGTTGGATGCCACATAGGATAACCTAATATCCACATAAGATTTTGAAACACATCACAGCAACAGAATCTGCAACTAAAATTGGAGCCACACGCGATGTCCTATGAGCTGCCATGGAACATCTTTACTCGACATCTTGCTGCAACATGAGTTTTAGCAAAATAATGCCAACCATGAAACCAAGGAAATAACAATACTGTTGTTTTCAATCTTTCTTTGTTGAACAACTAACCAAACAGCATGGAAGCTCTACAACCGAGTAAGTGGTTATTGCTTTCATTTACCGCTTTAATATACATATAACTGTATTGTGGGGCTGTTTTCACTGTAAGTTTTCTTTCATAAACTCATATCGACTGTGTAATAATAGTATAGATATTTAGAGTTTCCCCGGCAACTACGTCTAGAACTAGGTGACGCCGTTTCATTTATTCATAGAAATAGACAACTAGATCCCCAATAGGATCACCAGATACAATCTTCTCTTCGGCTGTCCACATTAGGAATTGTCAAGAAACTCTACTCCCAGAGATGAATGTATTCTCCGTGAAATGGAATCTTTGAGTTTCTTCCAAATTCTCAAACTTTCCTGACTTTGATCTATTCTCGGTGAATAGCATTGCCTTGAACTTCTCGGAGTTTGGGGACCCACGGCCTTCTTAAAAGCATCAGCCTCCTCTTGGGCATCGTACAAGGACCCACAGGCTTCCTAAAAGCAACCCCGCCTCCTCTTGGGCTTAGTACAAGGACCCTACGGCTTCTTATAAGTATTCACAGCCTCCTCTTAGGCTTCGTATAATGATCTCTTCCTCCGAGAATGATAGCCTCCTCTTGGGCTTAGTACAAGGACCGATCGGCTTCTTAAAAGTTTCTAGCCTCCTCTTGGGCTTCGTACAAATTGTCCCGACGACCTCCTAGAGGTATAGGAACAGAACTTAGTCATATGCGTAGAGCAGTCCTTTCATAGAGTCTACTACTGTTTCTCAAAGCATAGTACAAAAGATAAAACTCTAGACTTGGACAGTCTAATTTCCTTGAGTCTCAAAGACATTCTCAAGCACCCTTCAAGAATAGGAAGGAAACCCGCAGACTCGGACAGTCTCAATACCCTTTGGATTTCCCGCTTCCTTAAAAAATAGGAATAACCCGGATCCTTGAAATCAGATCCTTGAGTATAGTGTTGCTCATATAAGAACTGATTTTCTCTTTCGAAATCAGTATGCTGGACCTGGCACTTAAACAGTTACCATAGCCTCCTCTTGGGCTTTGTACAATGATTCTCCCCAGCGGAGTTAAAAAATTTAGCCTCCATCTCGGGCTTCGTATGAGATACCAGAGACTTCCTCGTTGAGTCAATCGCCCCTTTCGCCTCCATCTCGGGCTTTGTACGAGATACAAAAGGGTTCTTATTGATCCAAACAAACAATAGCCTCCATCTCGGGCTTTATACGAGATACCAAAAGACTCCATCGTCGGGTCAAAAACCTTTTCGCCTCTCTCTCGGGCTTTGTACGAGACACATATTAGCCTCCTCTTAGGCTTTATATAAGAAAACCACTGGTTGATCCAATCAACCTTTTAGCATCAAAGCTGTGCCTCGTTCACAGTACACAAACATCAACAACTCCTTTCCCTTCATCTAATCGCTGTAAGTGGCAAGCCTCTGGATCATCTATATCCACGCCACTGTCCCTCGTTTAGCATGAGAAATTCCTAAGTAAAAATATCATTGCTCTACACTGAGTTAAAGTCTTTTCCTTCAGGTTAAAATCCCCTATAAAGGAAATTATGGCGTTGCTAGGATCCGTGTATCCCGGTTAAAGTAATCCCCCTTTATAAACCAGTCACCCAACAGTTGTGACAAACAGACCTCTTTAGAGATGACAAATTCTCTCTAAAGTCAGACTTTTCAGTTTCATATCTTGGGCTTTGAACAAGATACAAACTACCTTCAGCTTCACATCTTGGGCTTTGAACAAGATACAAATCACCTTTCGCTTCACGTCTTGGGCTTTAAACAAGACACCAAAAACCAATTTCCTCCCATAGAATAGGAGGAACTACGAACGCTCTGATTTCCCTGTTTCGGTAATCGGGAATACGTAGGCATAAGATTGAAAGAAAAATCTTAGCGAGCACAATCAACAAAAAACCCAAATCCCACATCTCCATCAATCATAAACATCAGTCCTAACATCCTAATCCTTGTTCCCCGCCCGAAAACTTCTGCCTAGATAAACAAACCAGTATTGGTGAAAATACAAATAACCAGTACAAAGGCCCTCCCACATTGATAGCATTTGTAACCTAACAGACCGCTGTTTAAACTCAGTATGCAAAGCAGGGTTAATTGGAGACATCTATTTCCCTTCCTTCATCAGCTTTAATAGGATAAAAAATGAATCGACATGTAGTTTTAAGCTCAACCGCAGAGAGCGACCAACACTTAAAAACCGCGTCCAAAATTGCTCGCTACAGAAAAATGGCGCCCACCGTGGGGCCTATCAAAGATAGATCTAGGCACGGTCTTCTTTTTCACCTTTTGTGAATACCACAGATTGGGGCTTCCGCCGGGGAACCCATTTCTGTTAAGAACTTAGGATCCTTAGCTTCAAAGGTCTAGGATGTTTAAGACAAATATATATACTGCTTTTCCTAATTGCTATACGTGTTTATTTTTCTGTTAATGGGAATGCTGGTGATGCCGTATGTGGAAAGACTGAGTATACACTTAAGATAAGTGATGGCGACAGGGTCGACCATCAACCTCAGCGGAGGCTGACCAACGCAACCCATTCACTCTCTTAGCCAATGGGCCGGTTGTTAAGTCTGAGAAGCTGAGGAGCCAAACCCTTTCGTAGTGCGAAAACTATCGGAAATAGTTGTTACACGATACTACCCTCATTTGAGGCTGGTGATCTATTCTCGGTGAATGGCACTTACTCTAAGATTGCTCTACAACTCGCTGGCGATCCGCTTGTTGTTTTGCTTTCCTGGGAGGAGCTGATGATAATGAGTACAGGTACAAAAATCACCCTAGTATAAACCTTTGGGATGGGTAGAGCCTTGACTTCATGACAACGACCCTTTGACCCCATGTTTTTTCTATGTTTTTGTGTGTTGCATTCATGCATTCATCTAAAAACATTAAAACATTAAAAAAACTTCTCTTCTAGTCTCTCTGCTGTTTTTCAAATTAAACTAAGACTGTTTTTGCAAATATCAGAGAAAAGGATTGCACTGATGGATTTCGGTAAAAGGAGAACTCATAAGTACACCTTCAAGGTTCCAAAACTAGAGGATTTGAGAAGGTTAGCAAGGATGATCACTAACCCTGAGGCTTTCAAAGCCAAACACAGAGGTCTGTTGCCTCTGTTAAGAGTCCATGTGATTAAGGGAATCATGGACGCGCTCATTCAGTTTTACGATCCGGTTTATCACTGTTTCACATTCCCAGATTACCAGCTAGCACCAACACTGGAGGAGTATTCTCACTTGATCGATCTACATATCACTGATCGAGCTCCATTTTCTGGACTGGAAGAAATTCCAAAGAATCAGACCATTGCAAGAGCAATTCATTTGGACGAGTCTGAGGTCAGGGCTCACATGACCGCTAAGGGTGGCATCCAAGGTTTGCCAGCCCAGTTCTTGACAAAGAAAGCCCTATACTTCGTCAGTATAGGAAACATAACTGCTTTTGAAAGCATCTTTGTCTTGTTCACCTACGGGTTATTTTTGTTTCCCAACATCAATAACTTCGTCGATATTAACTCCATTAAGGTTTTTCTCATTGGAAACCCTGTGCCGACTTTGCTCGCAGATGCGTATCATTCTGTACACTTGGGGAATTTGTACCGCGGAGGGGAGATCACATGCTGTGTACCTCTGCTTTATAAATGGTTCATCTCTCACTTGCCCAAGTCTGCTGCTTTTTGGGATTGCAAGAGTGCCTTACGTTGGTCACAGAAGATCATGTCTCTTACCAACTCTGATATAGATTGGTGTAATAGGATTTATGAGGGAATCGGGATCATTGATTGTTGTGGAAACTTCCCCAACGTACCCCTCATAGGAACTAAAGGAGGAATCAACTACCATCCAGTATTAGTTCGCCGTCAATTTGGATACCCGATGAGACACATCTCACTGGGTGTTCATCTGGAAGGTCTTTTCTTCAAAGAAGGAGAAAACGACAGTGCACTAAAGATGGAAATAATGCAAGCTTGGAAACATGTTCATAAGAAAGGACGAGAGTCTCTGGGAAAACCGGACTGTGTCTCGGTGGAGCCTTATCTCCATTGGGTATAAACTAGAGCTCTCAAGCTAAAGATGCCTTATCCTCGTTACGGAATTCTTCCGTCAAGGGAATCTGTCATGTACTTCATGACGGAAACTGAAAAGCTTCAGGTTACTCTCAACAAAGTTCAACGGGAGAGAAGGTCTTGGAAGAACAAGTATCGCACTCTCGACATAGAGTGCATCAAAATACAGCAATTACTGAAAGAGAAAGATGCTCTGATTGAAATTTTGGAGCAACATGCTGTAGAAAACCAAGATGACCAAAGGAATTTGCTCACTCCTTTCACCTGGCAAAGGAATGACAAGCCGACAACGACCCAAGAGCCCCGGTCAAAGAAAAGGAAAGTCCCAGAATCAGCACCCGATTTCTTTTCAGAGAGGACTCGAGACCCATTAGCTTAGGTTTCTGTTTCTGCATTTTGTAATCTACCGTATTTCCGTTTCTGTAATCCTTGGAATTTCAATAAAAAGGGGTTTCCCCACTGTTTGATATTTGCAATTTAATTGTCGAAGTTTATTTTGATTAAACCAAGAAAAATAATTAATATAGTCATTGCATTCATCATTCTCACATCACGTATTCTTCTTCCTTACGAATCTCACGTTTGTGTCTCGATTCTAGAGTCAAACTGTCTCATTCGTATAATACTCAGGCCAATCGTCAGAAAAAGATGGATGATCTTGAGGAAGAAAACAGAGAGTTGAAAGAAGAGATCGACGCTCTGAGAGAAGATATGAGAAAGCTTCGTAACGACATGCAAGCCATGGAAAAAGCTCAGCTACAAAGGATTGTGATCTCAGAGATCACCTCAACGCCCATCGTGGAGAAGTATGATCCTAGGTATCAAATGCCGAATGATCGTCCTTGGGGCATGCCTGTTAACTATATCCCGGAAGGATATGTTCCGCCGATCACTGAGGATCAGGGAATCACAATAGAAGCCGCTGAGCCTGAAGGTTACAAACTTCGGGAAAGCGAAGATGCCAGGGGCATGCTGAAGACTCCTGAAGGTTACAAACTTCGGGAAACGCCAAGATTTGCTGCCGTAGTCACGCTACCACCCCCTGTGGTGCACACTGTCCCGGAAGGAAAGATTCCGCCAACACCTTCTGGTAAGAAGGAAACTATGTTCGATAGAATGGATGAATTCCAGGAACAGTTCCTGGAGATGCAGAAGGAACTGCAAGCCATTCGCGGTCAGGATCTATTTGGAAAGGACGCCGCGGATCTCTGCTTGGTCCCCAATGTGAAAGTCCTGCACAAGTTCCAAGTGCCCGACTTTGAAAAGTACAAGGGTAACTCTTGCCCTCAAAGCCATCTGGTGATGTACGCTCGGCGAATGTCAGCTCAGACGGAGAATCAGGACCTGCTGATTCACTACTTTTAGGATAGTTTAACCGGTGCCACACTCAAATGGTACATAGGTTTAAACCGTACTACGATCAGCACTTTCAGAGATCTTGGTACTGCCTTCGTCCAACAATACAAATACAATTTGGACATGGCACCCGACAGAGATCAACTCAGATCGATGTCGCAAAAGGACAAGGAAACCTTTAAGGAGTATGCTCAAAGGTGGCGTAAAATTGCCGCTCAAATTTGTCCACCTCTTGAGGAAAAAGAGATGACAAAGATCTTCTTAAAGACCTTAAGCTCGTTTTACTATGACCGAATGGTTGCCAGTGCGCCCAGTGATTTCACCGAAATGGTGGGCATGGGTGTACGTCTTGAGGAAGCCGTCCGAGAAGTACGTTTGGTAAAAGACACTGGATCATCGAGCGGTACTAAAAAATACGGTAGTGCTCTCCCTAAGAAGAAAGAGCAAGATATTGGGAATATCTCTCTCGGAAAGCAAAGGCGACGTTATCAGCCAGTAGCAGCTGTGACTCCTGCTATTAGCCTTGCGCCTATTCCTACGTATCAACCTCAGGTTGCGCAAAGCCAACCTGATCAACAAAGGATGCAATAGCCTCTTCAGCAGGCTCGTCCCCAATACAACAACAACCGTACAACACGGTCACCAGGATTTAATCCTATACCCGTAACGTACGCAAAGTTGTTTCCCTTACTGCTAGCCAAGGGGCACACTCAGACTAAGTCCCCTCTTACAGTTCTGGAAAATCCGCCTTTTTGGTTTAAGGTGGATCAAACTTGCCCTTATCATCAAGGAGGTTCAGGGCATAACATTTAAACTTGTCTTAATTTCAAGTCCGACGTGCAAAAGCTTGTTAGGAACGGGCTCTTATCTTTCAAAGATACGAATCCTAATGTTCTTACGAACCCGCTGCCTCAACATGAGAAGGCTGCAGTCAATCTGATTGAGAAAGAGACCAACAATGTCTATCAAATTCATGATGTACTCTTGTTAAAGACCAATCTGGTCAAGATGCATTTTAGACAGTGTGGATATGGCCATACGCCACCTCATAATTATCATCAGTGTGATATCTGCTCTAAAGACAACCAAGGATGTTCTGTAGTGCAAGCAGCTCTACCGGAACAGATGGATCTCGGATGGATCCAAGAGCACCGAGTTCGTGGAGTTAACATGGTTTACACGAATTCTAACGTCATTCAGAACCACGACATCCGTACAATGAATGTCAACTTGGTGGCGATGCACTCAAGGCAAAGCCAGTATCATAATCTACCACGGCACGATTACAGTTCTTGTCTGATTTGCTCGGTAAACAAACAGGGATGCTCTTTCATACAAGAAGCCCTCCAACGTCAGATGGATCTGGGATGGATCCAAGACTACCATGATAGGAACTCCTATCAAATCAACATGGTTCAGATCTTCGATATTCGCGTAATGAATACCAACCTGGTAGAGTTACATGCTGAGCAGGTCCGACTCGGATTCTTAATATCACATGACTATCAAAGCTGTAAAGCAGGTTGCGAAAATGATCAGGGTTGTACCGTTGTCCAAGAGGCACTTCAGCACTTGTTAAATCACTGGTGGATGCCAATCTACATGGATGAGGATACTCAGCAAATTAGTATCAATAACAGGAATCCTACTCGACGTCAAAGTCAGGATGTCCGAGCAATGGAAGGTAACCTAGTGAGGTTACATTGTATTCAAAGTGGGCGTGGCCAGGTGCCACTGCACAATTACGACCGTTGTAGCGTCTGTTCGGAAAGTAATCAAGGGTGTTACCTTGTGCGAGCGGCTCTTCAGGGTCAGATGGATCATGGAGAGATTCATCCACATCCGGGTTCTGGACCTATCGACTGGACGCCGAACTACCTTGCCAATTAAGTCGAGGATGTTGTCACCATCTCTGGTCATCACAGGACCAGGGATGGTTTTGCCATCATCCCTCTACTTGACGAGTCTAAAGTTCCCAACCAGGGACGGATCGAGATTACTTATGATGGTCAGAAAAATAAGAAGGTTCCCATAGTCATCTATCTGCCGGGACCATTACCGTATGAATCAACTAAGGCTATCCCTTACAAATACGGTGCAACAATAGTCGAGAATGGAAAGGAAATTCCGTTACCCTCCGTTGTGAATATTGCAGACATCAGTCGTGTAACACGGAGTGGTAGAATTTTCAACCGAGGGGTTGGGGAAGTTAACAAAGAAAAGGAACTTCAGACAGAAACTCCCGATCCACTAGTCAGTCAATCCAGTAATCCCGACCTTTCAAGAAACAATGATGAGATGCTGAAGCTCATCCAAAGGAGTGAATATAACATTGTTGATCAACTGTTACAGACTCCTTCAAAGATCTCGGTATTATCCCTGTTACTCAGCTCAGAAGCCCACAGGGAGGCTCTACAGAAAGTCTTGGAACAAGCCTTTGTGGAACAGGATGTAACAATCAGACAGTTCGATAGCATTGTCTCTAACATCACTTCCTGCAATAATTTGGGATTTAGTGATGAGGAATTACCCGAAGAGGGTCGCCGTCATAACATGGCACTCAATATCACATCAACTGCCAGGACGATGCTTTAGCTAGCGTACTGGTAGACACAGGGTCAGCCCTGAATATTATGCCGAAGTCTACTTTGATGCAGTTATCATTCAAAGGCCCTCCGATGAGAGTCAGCGAGGTCGTCGTCAAAGCATTCGACGGATCCAGAAAAATAGTTATCGGCGAAGTCGATCTTCCCATAACTATTGGTCCTCACACTTTCC
This sequence comes from Lathyrus tuberosus, assembly GCA_022829125.1. Classification (NCBI taxonomy): domain Eukaryota; kingdom Viridiplantae; phylum Streptophyta; class Magnoliopsida; order Fabales; family Fabaceae; genus Lathyrus; species Lathyrus tuberosus. The sequence continues at coordinate 5,474,776 of JALAZF010000418.1, read as the reverse complement.
AGGTCACTTTCCAGGTCATGGACATCCGGGCAACATACAGTTGTTTATTAGGAAGACCTTAGATACATCAGGCTGGAGCGGTTACGTCAACCCTCCACCAAAAGTTAAAGTTCGTCAAGAACGATCAACTTGTCACGGTTTGTGGGGAACAAGCCTTGCTTGTGAGCAACTTGTCATCATCTACTGGTATAGAACCCGAGGAGGTTATTGGAACACAGTTCCAAGCACTGTCGGTAAGCAAGGACAATCAATTCAAAAGAGGAACCTCGATTTCCTCATACAACGATGCTATCAAAGCGGTCAAGAACACCGATACGATAGGATGGGGACAGCTTGTCATCCCTATTGACAATAAAACAAAGAAGGGTCTTGGTTTTTTTGCAACCTGTACCCAGACAGCTGCCAACGATGGAAGTCTTCATCCCCTTCAAAACTTCTTCCACAGTGGAGGTTTCCTTCACCCAGTGTCTCAGACAGTTCATGCTATCAATGAGGAAGATCCCTCTGACACATATGAAGAATGGAAATCCTACCTTAACAAGGACGGTTATATGTCTCAGGAGGAGGTGCCTATGCCTTTTTGCTTTCCTACAGAAAGTCTGAGATTTATACCAAGGTCAGATGTCGAAACGATATATGGAGATTGTGATCCGGAAGGATGTCGTGCTCCGCCCAATTCATTGGAGGAGGACACTCTGATGAAAGACAACTTTGACCATAACTACTATGGCCCAATGGATGGTCTGCCAATGTGGCAACCTTACCCAGGAAACTTGGGGCAAGAAAGTCAGCCGAGTAATGAAACTCAGCTGACCGTCATTGAACAGAATACCTGTGTCCCCACCATGCCATGGGATCAACACTCAGGTCATTCAGAAATTACTCAACATGAAGATGAATTCGCAACGTTTGCAGGACTTGAGTTCATCAACTATGCTTTTCCCGAGGTCAACTTCATCGAGAGAAATGACTCCTCCAGTTCCAAAGAAGTTTGGGACACCTTGGGACAACCGAGTGGAAAATTCGACTTCCTGGTCAAATACACCGCTCCCGAAAGCTCTCGTATCAGGCTCGAGGATATCCAGGCAACTGGATGGGGAGATGTACCTGAGAGTACAAATGCTATGCAAAATGCAACAGAGGAATTCTCCTACGATAATTCTGCCTGGGAGACAGATTCCAACGATCCTACTCCACCAGAAATCAGTGTCATTTCTGAAGACAAATCAAGGAAGGTGCCAGACTTTGTGATTCACCGAGGAGTTCGTCGCCAATGGGTTACTGTCGAGGTTCCGAAGGTCGTTCATCAGTCAAAGTAATTTCCATCTTTTAACCTTTCACCCTGCCTAGGTGAAACGGGTGTTTTGATAGGGCTCGCTTTCTATAAATTTTCCTCTTCGCTTTGCCCAAAGAGACAGAGTTTTGTTTTATAGGGCTGTAGTTTCAAGGATCGACTTGTTCATCAATAAAATAACGTCGTTCTGTAATTTCCGCATTAATTGCTATTTTTTCTTTTTGCTTTTTCAGAAAATGGTAATCCTAAAAAACAATTCAATAATAAAAACAAGCAGTAATAAAATAAAAACACTGCACACACTTGCATTTTCTCTATCTCTTCTAAACACGAATCATTACGTCATGCAGATTGCTTGTTTTAAACCCCGTTGAAACATATGATCTGATGCCTTCTCCCAACTTTGAGTTCCCGGTATTCTAGGCTGAAGAAGAAAATGAAGACAAAATTCCAGAAGAGATCTCCCGACTACTCAGACAAAAGGAAAGGTCCATTGAACCTCACAAAGAGCCGCTGGAAATGGTAAACTTGGGTTCAGAAAAAGAGAGAAAAGAAATCAGGATTGGGGCACTGCTCAGTCCAACTGCCAGAGAGGGTTTGATAAAGCTTCTCACAGAATTCCCCGATGTGTTCACTTGGTCCTATCAGGATATGCCAGGGTTGGATACCAGCATTGTGGAACATCACTTACCATTAAGATCAGAATATCCGCCAGTAAAACAAAGGTTGAGACGCACTCACCCGGACATGGCCATCAAAATCAAAGAGGAAGTACAGAAACAGATTGACGCAGGTTTCCTCGCCACATCAGAATATCCTCAATGGTTAGCCAACATCGTACCCATTCCCAAAAAGGACGGAAAGGTCAGAATGTTTGTTGATTACAGGGATCTGAACAAGGCAAGTCCAAAGGACGACTTTCCTTTACCACACATTGACATGCTGGTAGACAGTACAACAAAGTTCAAAGTTTTCTCCTTCATGGATGGATTCTCGGGCTATAACCAAATCAAAATGGCACCGAAGGACATGGAGAAAACTTCATTCATTACCCCATGGGGTACTTTTTGTTACAAGGTAATTCCGTTCGGTTTGAAGAACGTCGGGGCAACCTATCAAAGGGCCATGACTACTCTGTTTCATGACATGATACATAAGGAAATCGAGGTATATGTCGATGATATGATTGCAAAATCAAAAACAGAGAGTGAGCACGTTGAACATCTGTCAAAATTGTTCGAACGTCTAAGAAAATTCAAGCTCCGCTTGAATCCCAACAAGTGCACCTTCGGTGTCTGTTCAGGGAAACTACTAGGGTTTATCGTCAGCCAGAAAGGAATTGAAGTTGATCCTGACAAGGTCAAGGCCATTCAAGAAATGCCTTCTCCGAAAACTGAAAAACAAGTCAGAGGATTCCTGGGACGTTTGAATTACATCTCCAGATTCATATTCCTCATGACCGCAACCTGTGCGCCAATTTTCAAGTTACTCAAAAAGAACCAGGATTGCGTTTGGTCAAAAGATTGCCAAACCACCTTTGACAGTATTAAGGAATATCTGTTGAATCCTCCGATTCTATCACCTCCAGTGGAAGGAAGACCACTGATCATTTACCTCACAGTTCTAGAGGACTCAATGGGATGTGTACTTGGCCAACAAGACGAAACTAAACGGAAAGAGTATGCTATTTACTATCTAAGCAAGAAATTCACCGACTGTGAAACTCAGTACACGATGCTTGAGAAAACTTGTTGTGCTTTGGCTTGGGCAGCCAAACGTCTTCGCCAATACATGATTCGTCATACTACTTGGTTGGTCTCCGAAATGGATCCAATCAAGTACGTTTTCGAAAAACCTGCTCTCACGGGAAGGATTGCCCGTTGGCAGATGTTGTTATCAGAATATGACATAGAGTACCACGCTCAGAAAGCCGTTAAGGGAAGTATTTTAGCCGATCATTTAGCTCATCAACCGATTGACGATCAGGAATCAGTCGGGTTTGACTTCCCAGACGAAGATGTCATGTATCTAAAAATAAAAGATTGCGATGAACCGCTACCCAGTGAAGGGCCAGAACCAGGTTCCCAATGGGGACTGATCTTTGACGGAGCAGTTAATCATTATGGAAATGGAATTAGGGCAATCATTGTTACCCCTCAGGGTACCCACATTGCTTTCACCGCCAGACTTACATTCAAGTGTACAAATAACGAGGCCGAATACGAAGCTTGTATTATGGGTCTCGAAGAAGCGATTGATTTAAGGATCAAGAACTTGGACGTATACGGCGACTCAACCTTGGTTATCAATCAGATAAAAGGAGATTGGAACACATACCAATTAGGATTGATTCCTTACAAAGACTACGCAAGAAGGTTGCTACCTTTCTTCAACAGAGTTGAGTTTCATCACATCCCTCGTGAGGAGAATCACATGGCTGATGCATTAGCCACTATCTCTTCCATAATTAGTGTAGGTCAATGGAACGACCTACCTAAGATCGACATAATGCGCCTTGAACGGCCCGCTTACATCTTTACGATTGAAGCAGTCATAGACGACAAACCTTGGTATCATGATATCAAATGCTTCCTTCAGAAACAGGAGTACCCATCTGGGGCACTCAAAAAAGACAGAAAGACCCTCAGAAGACTAGCAGGCAGCTTCTTCCTGAGCGGCGACACTCTTTATAAGAGGAATTTTGACATGGTTTTGCTCCGATGCGTCGACAGGCCAGAAGCAGACATGCTTATGAAAGAAATTCATGAAGGATCCTTTGGCACTCATGCCAACGGACATACAATGGCGAGAAAAATTCTAAGAGCAGGGTATTACTGGTTGACCATGGAATTCGACTGCTACAAGTTCATGAGGAGGTGTCACAAATGTCAGATATACTCTGACAAAATTCATGTACCGCCATCGCATCTCAAAGTTCTCTCTTCCCCATGGCCATTTTCCATATGGGGAGTCGACATGATTGGCATGATTGAGCCCAAGGCTTCAAACGGACATCGGTTCATCCTGGTAGCCATTGACTACTTCACCAAGTGGGTCGAAGCAGCATTGTACGCTAATGTAACCCGACAAGTGGTGGTCCGATTTATCAAAAACAATATCATCTGCCGTTATGGTGTTCCGAGCGAGATCATTACTAATAATGGATCTAACTTGAACAATAAGATGATGAAAGAGTTGTGCACTGAGTTCAAGATCGAACACCATAACTCATCTCCCTACCGACCCAAGATGAACGGAGCGGTAGAAGCGGCTAACAAGAACATCAAGAAGATCGTTCAAAAGATGGTTGTAACCTACAAAGATTGGCACGAGATGCTACCCTTTGCTCTTCACGGTTATCGCACATCTGTCCGAACTTCAACAGGGGAAACCCCTTTCTCTCTAGTGTATGGCATGAAAGCAGTGCTCCCCATAGAAGTAGAGATCCCGTCAATCCGAGTATTGATGGAAGCTAAGCTCACCGAAGCTGAATGGTGTCAAAGCCGACACGATGAACTGAATCTGATCGAGGAAAAGAGAATCACGGCACTATGCCACAGTCAGTTGTATCAGCAGAGAATGAAGAAGGCGTTCGACAAAAAGGTCCGACCTCGCGTCTTCAGAAAAGGAGACCTCGTGCTCAAGAAGATTCAGTCATTTCTCACTGATTCGCGAGGTAAATGGACTCCGAATTATGACGGCCTCTATGTGGTCACGAAAGCTTTCTCAGGCGGCGCCTTGAGACTTGCAACCATGGACGGAGAGGAATTTGCCTACCCCACAAATGTTGATGTAGTCAAGAAATACTTCGCCTAAACTAAAAAAAAAAAGTCTCGATGGATTGAAAACCCGAAAGGGCGGTCCAGGCAAAAGTTAGAGACATGAAAAAAAATCATCCCGATGGATTGGAAACATCATTGTACAATCCAGGCAAAAATTAGGGATAATGGCAAGTAACTATGTTCAACAGAGGCGAGTCCCTCAGCAGCAGCAGTTACATCATCAGTCAGAAAACTCCAGTCAAGGTCATCTTCGACAGAAGCTCAGGATGCCCCGAATTCAAAGTTGGTAGAAGGATAGTGGTCGTTATGTTTCAACGTAGCCCTTTTCCCTATAAATTACCATTTTCAAACTTTGTATATACTCTTTGGGATCACGTGTTTGGCTGATCTTCATCTTATCAATAAAGTTTAAGCCCTTGTGCTTTTGTTTGTACTTCTTATTTGTTTTAGCTTTACAGAACGACGTTGTTAACATGATTAGTGATTCTTGAAATAAAACGAAAATGAATTTACTTGTTAAAACTTTTTCTGCTTTTTAATAAGAGATGGCAATTTCTTTTGACTGTTGAACATCGAAAGAACATCGATCGCTTCTCCAGAAGTAATCGAACCTCAAAGTGCAGAATCAAAGTACTCCTTCTAACCCAGTACGCTTGAATGAAGGGATCAACTGTGTCAGAGACCTTGTTTCGTCTGACCCGCCTCGGCCGAGTTCTTATCTCCTAAGCCCGATCAACGATATTCCCCGCAGGGACTATCCCCCCTAAGCAAGGTATAATTGCTATCTTGAACCAGCGATATCTCTATACGCCCCGCGATGGCCGAGTATCCAGTCATGTTCATCTTTTAGTTTGTGTGTTGTGTCAGTTTCGTCAGCATATACATACATACATCATGCATTATTGATTTGCATTCACATTTCATATTGCATCACCATCACTCTAGTCGGTCTTGTCCCTTAGTGGTAGAAGTCCTCTCAATTGAGTTGTCAGTTCTTGCCTCGTCAGGAAGTGCTGCGTTTGGACAACCTCGCTTCTAGTTTATTTTTGGAAAGAAATTGGTCCTTGACCACTTTGATAATTTGAATCTCTGAAAAGCCAGAGAAAACTTTCAATAAACATCACTCTTCGCCATTGAAGATGATATCCTTGCTTTCCCGGATTAAGGAAAATCCACAGAGAAAGCCTCGTAATCAGAGATTCGGCAGTATGGCAGTTTTTCTCCGAAAAACCCACTGATGAAAAGGTCATCGGCACCTCAAAATTGGATCCCATCATATGGCATTTCTCCGGGAAGACCCCGAGAAAAGTATGATGTAAAACCCCAAACGGAAGCAGTCTCTCAAGAGACTCGCTTTCCCCAGTAGAATCGACAAATGGCGTCTCCAACAGAGAAGTTTGTGCAACTCTACAACTCAGACGACTGGGTTCCCCCAGCAAGTCTGACATCAAAAGTTTTTCCATCAAATGGCATCTCCCCAGGAAAATTCGGCGAGAAGTTTGAAGGAAATCTGCTACAAATAGCATTCCTTGTCAATAAAGTTTATTGGCAAAAGAAACTAAGACCAGTTCCTTGGTAGGAAACCAGGATCGAGGGGAAGTTTAAATCAGCAACTGAGACCAGTTCCTTGGTAAGAAACCAGGATCGAGGGGAGGTTGACAAAAGAAAAATGAGACCAGTTCCTTGGTAGGAAATCAGGATCGAGGGGAAGTTTTTACCTTTTCTAAGCATCATTGCTTAGCTAAAGAAGATGAATGTGTAAGCTGCCATTCATAGCCATCAAAATTTCGGGTATTCCGATATTTAATCCTCTTGCACCCCGAATGCCCGAACACCTTCGTCATTCACACCTTCGTGTCCAAGAAGATTAAATAGGGGCATCTGTCATACCCCAAATTTTGACCACTAAGATTTCCCATCATTGTGCAAATCATCATCACAATATGGATGTACCTTTGTGCCCCATCAATCTCCTCAAGGAATTGTTGAGCATTCACTACAATCAAGCTTAGGGTTTCAAGCCCTCTCTGAGTGCTTAGACAAAGGATCAATCAAGGAATGACATGATCTTCAACTTGTCTAACCTCTCAAACATACACAATGGATCAAAAGGACTCCCACTTCAAGGATTAAGCACAAGGTTGCTCCCTTCTAGGTGGATCAAGTCTCAAGATCGCCGGTATCACCAAATTAGGGTTTTGGTCGACCAGAGCCTCCAGATGAAATATTTCATCTGGACACAAGCCAAAGATCCAAAACACAACCTAATATACTCCATGGAACCTCATGGACCCAATCATCAAGTCAATTTGGCCTCAGGGGATGCATACATCAAAAATCAGGAATTAGGGTTTCTTGACCTAATTCACCCCTAAGTTGACTTTTGGAACAAATCATGAACCAAGACCTCAAGAGAGAGTTTGAGGGTCTCTAATGAACTATATTGATCCATTTGGAACAATGGATTAATCCAAGAAGCTTGAGCAACAAGTCTCAATTTCATATGCCCCACAATTAGGGTTTTAAGGGAAAAGTCAAACTGTAACTTTGACTTTTGACCAGGACATGCTCCCAAACCCTAGGACATACATCAATATACCCTATGACACCCATGGAACATATCCATCAAGTTTGATTTAGGTCAAAGACATGATTTCCTGAAGAATTGCACAATTTGGAATTCATCTGATAAAAAGTCAACTGTGCACAAAAGTCAACTTTGACTTTTTGAGATTTTTCACCAAAATGGATTTTTAACCCTAAAATGATGTTTATGTATGATTTGAATCATCATTCATCAAGAAAAATCAAGAAAAGTTGGATAACTTGTAAAAGGGGTAACCATAAAAACTTAGAAAATTTTCTAAGTTAAAAATAAAGTGACAAAGGTACCAACTTTGAAGGACCATAACTCCTAAACCACAAGGCCATTTTTTTCCATCCAAAGCTTGATTTGTAGGTCTCATTACCCTCTACAAAAACTTCAACTAGGCCTAACTCTAATTCATTATGGATTTTGAGCTATGAGTGAGCCAAAGTGGCTGAAAACATGAAAATATACCATTTTCCAACACTTAGAAAAATTCTGTCAAAGACAGATTTTGTTGAAACACCAAAACTTGTGAGATCTTTTCACATAGATGCAAGCTGAATCAAGTCCAAAGTTAAACATCAATGTTGTTGCATATGTTACTAAGAATTCAAAGAGCTCAACAGCATGAATTGATTCAACTTAAGCCATGAGAAATCCATGCCCAAAGTCATGCTGCTGCAAGCTGTTTTGGAAAAATCAGTTTGCATGTTTGCTTGCCACACACGATTTTGAGCCAAAGACTAAGGATCACTATGCCACCTGTGTTCAAACCAATCACAATGCAACTGATCCAACTGATAAGTCTGAGTCAAAAGGCCAAGGAATCTTCCAACTTGAAGTTCATCCACTTTAGCACATTTTGCCTTGAATTCAAAGTGCATTAATGTGGAATAGTGCATTGTCAAGGTAGCTGCCCTACTCAGTCAATTTCTCTGATTAAACAACATTAAAAACATCTGTGGAATGTGGTTTTGGTCAAGGCATAGCCCTGCTCTTGGGAATGGCTAGCTTGCCTTGTTTGAGAAGAAATCCTCCAAGCCAATCCATGCAAATGTGATATGATCCAGCAGCCATTCACTATTCCTCCAAAACAAAAGTTGATCACCTATAAATAGAGGTCCCAATGGATCATTCAACTCACACCAAAGCCAGTTACAACACTGCTTTCTCTCATTCTTTCTTAAACCTCAAGTTTTCTTGTTTTAGAGTAACCACTATCGGGTTTTGAGTTGCAGCCACAATCAATCCATTCCAATTCCTCAAACACATCACATATGATGTATTTGAGGTGTCCAAACACTTAAACACCAACTGTAACACCCCAGGCTCAAAATCACTCTTCAACCAAGCCATTATGCTTCAATTTTGCAGGTGGAGGTCTCCAGCTTGATCCAAAGAATTTTAAAGTGTTCCAAAGCTTGCAACACACTCCATAACATCCATTGAAGCTGTAGGGATCACCAATTCACGACTGGAACACCATCTGGGCAAAGTTCCATTTCAGCTTGCATCAAGGTGAGCTTCAAACTCAAACTCCATGATCCATGCATATTTCCTCGCATGATATTTTTTCCATTTGATTGCCATCATGTGTTGATTGTTTTGCCTCAAGAATTTGGATCATAGACCTTATAACCATGCCTGCACGATTGCTTTTGCAAATTAGGGTTCATCTGTGTTCATCATGATTATTTTACTCCACACTGAAAATGAATAAAATTGGGTATTGCCATCTTATTCCTTGTGAAAAAACGCACGGGTTTGGTGTTTGAATCATGTCCAATGGTTGAGAGATGAGTGAGATATGGTGCTTCACGCACGAGCTCGAGGAAGAAGATGGCTATGGCGCAATTCTTCAGGTTTTCCAACTAAGTTTGATATATATTTTTCACTTGCCATGTTATTAATGAATTGGCATTGAGCCCCAGCGGTTCATCAGCTGGTTTTGTGAGTATTGGCAAGCGAGAGGTCTGGGGTTCGAATCCTCCTCGCCCCAGACTTCTTTTTATCACTTTTTTATTTTGTTATTTTTCATATTATTATTTTTAATGATTTGAAAAATTAATAACTCCTTCAATTTTTATCATTTTTTATTGGTTCTTTTTGCAATAATTCACAAAAATGTTTAAATATTTGATTTTACCAAAAAGTCCCAAAAATATTATTTATTTCATATATTTGATATTTTTGCAAAGAATTAATGTTTTATGTGTTTTTAGCATTTAAAATATTTTTTCTCCCTTTGTTTTCTAACCCTAATTTGATTTCAATCATTTTGTAGGAAGAAACATGATTTTTTGGAACATTGATCCAAGATCATAATTTGTTTTATTCAATTAAATACATTTTTGAAAACAAATTAGGGTTTTTGGATTAATTCAACCCTCATAAATCATTTTCAAAACACTTTGGGCCTCTTGAGAGAGTGTAAGACCCAACCCACTTGTACATAAATATTTTGGGCCTCATTCGTTGTATAAGTCCCTCTGTACATTTTCAAATAAACGGCACGATCATCGCCTTTTGAAAAATAACCTTGGGCCTCTCCTTGAGCTATAAGACCCATTCAAAAACACTTTGGGCCTCTAATAGAGTGTAAGACCCAACCCCCTTTTAACCAAAACATTTTTGGGCCTCACTTATTGTATAAGTCCCTCTGCGTTAAAAGGAAACCTCGGTGCGATCGCCATTTTAAACGGAAAAATCACATGGGCCTACCCTCGTGTTATAAGCCCCACTATTTTTCTTTAAACTTTTTTGGGCCTCTTGAAAGAGTGTAAGACCCATCCCTTTGTACAGAAAACCTTTTTTTGGGCCTCAGTCACTTGTATAAGTCCATCTGTACAAAAACAACAGTGCGCTCAATGATAAAACCCTGGGCCTCTCCTTGAGCTGTAAGCCCCAATCTTTCTTTTTCAAAGCATTTTCTCCTTTGATTTTGAATATACTGTTGTTTTCAATCTTTCTTTGTTGAACAACTAACCAAACAGCATGGAAGCTCTACAACCGAGTAAGTGGTTATTGCTTTCATTTACCGCTTTAATATACATATAACTGTATTGTGGGGTTGTTTTCACTGTAAGTTTTCTTTCATAAACTCATATCGACTGTGTAATAATAGTATAGATATTTAGAGTTTCCCCGGCAACTACGTCTAGAACTAGGTGACGCCGTTTCATTTATTCATAGAAATAGACAACTAGATCCCCAATAGGATCACCAGATACAGTCTTCTCTTCGGCTGTCCTCATTAGGAATTGTCAAGAAACTCTACTCCCAGAGATGAATGTATTCTCCGTGAAATGGCATCTTTGAGTTTCTTCCAAATTCTCGAACTTTCCTGACTTTGATCTATTCTCGGTGAATAGCATTGCCTTGAACTTCTCGGAGTTTGGGGACCCACGGGCTTCTTAAAAGCATCGGCCTCCTCTTGGCATCGTACAAGGACCCACAGGCTTCCTAAAAGCAACCCCGCCTCCTCTTGGGCTTAGTACAAGGACCCTACGGCTTCTTAGAAGTATTCACAGCCTCCTCTTAGGCTTCGTATAATGATCTCTTCATACGGGAATGATAGCCTCCTCTTGGGCTTAGTACAAGGACCGATCGACTTCTTAAAAGTTTCTAGCCTCCTCTTGGGCTTCGTACAAATTGTCCCGACGACCTCCTAGAGGTATAGGAACAGAACTTAGTCATATGCGTAGAGCAGTCCTTTCATAGAGTCTACTACTGTTTCTCAAAGCATAGTACAAAAGATAAAACTCTAGACTTGGACAGTCTAATTTCCTTGAGTCTCAAAGACATTCTCAAGCACCCTTCAAAAATAGGAAGGAAACCCGCAAACTCGAACAGTCTCAATACCCTTTGGATTTCCCGCTTCCTTAAAAAATAGGAATAACCCGGATCCTTGAAATCAGATCCTTGAGTATAGTGTTGCTCATATAAGAAATTATTTTCTCTTTCGAAATCAGTATGCTGGACCTGTCACTTAAACAGTTACCATAGCCTCCTCTTGGGCTTTGTATAATGATTCTCCCCAGCGGAGTTAACAATTTTAGCCTCCATCTCGGGCTTCGTACGAGATACCAGAGACTTCCTCGTTGAGTCAATCACCCCTTTCGCCTCAATCTCGGGCTTTGTACGAGATACAAAAGGGTTCTTATTGAGCCAAACAAACAATAGCCTCCATCTCGAGCTTTATACGAGATACCAAAAGACTCCATCGTCGGGTCAAAAACCTTTTCGCCTCTCTCTCGGGCTTTGTACGAGACACATATTAGCCTCCTCTTAGGCTTTATATAAGAAAACCACTGGTTGATTCAATCAACCTTTTAACATCAAAGTTGTGCCTCGTTCACAGTACACAAACATCAACAACTCCTTTCCCTTCATCTAATCGCTGTAAGCGGCAAGCCTCTGGATCATCTATATCCACGCCACTGTCCCTCGTTTAGCATGAGAAATTCCTAAGGAAAGATAGCATTGCTCTACACTGAGTTAAAGTCTTCTCCTTTAGGTTAAAATCTCCTATAAAGGAAATTATGGCATTGCTAGGATCCGCGTATCCCGGTTAAAGTAATCCCCCTTTATAAACCAGTCACCCAACAGTTGTGACAAACAGACCTCTTTAGAGATGACAAATTCTCTCTAAAGTCAGACTTTTCAGCTTCATATCTTGGGCTTTGAACAAGATACAAACTACCTTCAGCTTCACATCTTGGGCTTTGAACAAGATACAAATCACCTTTCGCTTCACGTCTTGGGCTTTAAACAAGACACCAAAAACCAATTTCCTCCCATAGAATAGGAGGAACTACGAACGCTCTGATTTCCCTGTTTCGGTAAACGGGAATACGTAGGCATAAGATTGAAAGAAAAATCTTAGCGAGCACAATCAACAAAAAACCCAAATCCCACATCTCCATCAATCATAAACATCAGTCCTAACATCCTAATCCTTGTTCCCCGCCCGAAAACTTCTGCCTAGATAAACAAACCAGTATTGGCGAAAATTCAAATAACCAGTACAAAGGTCCCCCCACATTGATAGCATTCGTAACCTAACAGACCGCTGTTTAAACTCAGTATGCAAAGCAGGGTTAATTGGAGACATCTATTTCCCTTCCTTCATCAGCTTTAATAGGATAAAAAATGAATCGACCTGTAGTTTTAAGCTCAACCGCAGAGAACGACCAGCGCTTAAGAACCGCGTCCAATATCGCTCGCTACAGCACTCATTTCCCCTCAGAATATTGACCACAGTCAATCATTCAGTAGAAGTAGAACTACGCATACTCTGATTCTATACCCGAGGATACATAGGCGCAAGGTGCGATGCCTTGTCGAGTATACTTAGATACTAACCCCTAGGGTTTCAAACCTTTAGCATAGAACCTTTAGCAAACATAAGATAACATTAAACAAGAGGTTCCCGTAGAGTACTACGGACGTTTAGGGTGCTAATACCTTCTCTAGGCGTAACCAACCCTCGAACCTTAGATCTCTTCCCCTTAGGTTTTTCTAACGATCTTAAACCTTTCCTTTGGATAAATCAAAGTCGGTTGTAAAAGAAAATGATGCAAAGTTAATTAATAGCTCGTTATCCAATTTTCACCGCAACAAAAATGCTAAGAAAAGATCAAACGGTCAGGTGGAATGACGACTGCCAAATGGCGTTCGATAAAATAAAAAGATATTTGCAGGAGCCTCCAATTCTAATGCCTCCAATTCCAGGGAGACCTTTGATAATGTACTTGACAATGCTTGAAAGTTCCATGGGTTGTGTTCTCGGTCAACAAGACGAGACAGGTAGGAAAGAGCATGTTATCTACTACCTGAACAAGAAATTCATCGACTGCGAATCCCGATATTCAATGCTTGAGAAGACATGCTGTGCACTTGCATGGGCTGCTAAGTGATTGAGGCAGTATATGCTCACGCACACAACCTTATTGATTTCTAAAATGGATCCGGTCAAGTACATTTTTGAGAAACCAGCACTGACAGGTAGAGTTGCACGGTGGCAAATGGTTTTGACAGAATATGACATCCAATATTCTTCTCAGAAAGCCATCAAAGGAAGTATCATGTCAGACTATCTTGCACAACAGCCGATTGATGATTACCAACCCATGAAATTTGATTTCCCTGATGAGGACATCATGTTTCTTAAAGTTAAAGACTGTGAGGAACCACTTCCGGAGGAGGGGCCAGATCCTGAATCCAAATGGAGTTTGATGTTTGATGGGGCTGTCAACATGAATAGATGCGGAGTTGGAGCAGTTCTTATTACACCAGAGGGTGTCCATATGCCCTTTACTGCCCGAATAACGTTCGGATGCACCAACAATGAAGCAGAATATGAAGCTTGTATAATGGGGATTGAGGAGGCAATTAATTTGCGAATTAAGACCCTCGATGTCTTCGGTGATTCAGCTTTGGTAATCAATCAAGTGAATGGGAATTGGTACACGCACCAACAACAACTGATTCCGTATAAAGATTATACGAGAAGACTGTTGACGTTTTTCACGACAGTCAAGTTGTATCATATTCCTCGAGATGAGAATAAGTTTGCCGATGCCTTGGCCATATTGTCTTCTATGATCAAAGTGCAAATGTGGAATTATGTACTCAGGATTGATGTGTCTCGTCTTGATAGACCTGTATTTGTGTTTGATGTTGATGCGGCGTCCAACGAAAAGCCATGGTTTCATGACATTAAGTGTTTCTTGAAGAGTCAAGAGTACCCGACTGGGGCATCTACTAAAGATAAGAAGACCTTGAGGAGGTTATCTGGTAGCTTCTTCCTGAATCAAGATGATGTGCTGTACAAACAGAATTTTGACATGGTTCTGCTCCGATGCGTGGATAGACACGAAGCAGACCTGTTAATGCAAGAAGTGCATGAAGGTTCTTTCGGTACCCATGCCGGAGGACACGCTATGGCAAAGAAATTATTGAGATCAAGGTATTATTGGTTAACAATGGAAGAAGATTGTTGCAAGTACACCCGCAAATGTCATAAGTGCCAGATCTACGCGGACAAAGTGCATGTGCCTCTGAATCCGTTGAGTGTCATGTCTTCACCTTGGCCCTTAGCAATGTGGGGCATCGATATGATCGGTAAAATTGAGCCTACTGCTTCCAACAACCATTGATTCATCTTGGTCGCCATTTATTATTTCACAAAGTGGGTTAAAGTCGCATCGTATGCTAATGTCAGTAAACAGGTGGTGGCTCGTTTCCTGAAACGGGACATCATTTGTCGATATGGAGTGCCCGAGAGAATCATTACTGATAATGGTTCTAATTTGAACAAAAAAATGATGGCTGAGCTGTGCCGGGACTTCAAAATTGAACATCACAATTCTTCTCCGTATCGCCCGAAGATGAATGGCGATGTTGAAGCGGCCAACAAGAACATCAAGAAGATTGTGCAGAAAATGGTTGTTACATATAAGGACTGGCATGAGATGTTATCGTTCGCCTTGCATGGGTACCGAACGTCAGTACGCACGTCCACTGGGGCAACACCATTCTCTCTTGTGTACGGTATGGAGGCAATTCTACCAGTTGAAGTTGAGATTCCATCCCTTAGAGTCATGATGGATGTCAATCTAGACGAAGCTGAGTGGGTTCGCGCCAGGTTTAATCAGTTGAGTCTTATTAAAGAGAAATGATTGGCAGTTGTGTGTCATGGGCAGTTGTACCAACGCAGAATGAAGCGAGCATTCGACCAGAAGGTGCGTCCTCAGGTCTATAAGGTCGGAGATGTGGTACTCAAAAGGATTCTTCCTCCTAGTACAAATCACAGGGGTAAATGGACTCCCAACTATGAAGGTCCATTCGTGGTTAAAAAGGTCTTCTCGGGCTGAGCCTTATTGCTTACAACCATGGATAGCGAAGACTTTTCATCCCCTGTTAACTCATATGCAGTTAAAAAATACTTCGCATAAATAGACCCGCTCGATAAAAAAAAGAATCCAGGAAAAAAAAGGGCATCCCGACGAACCATAAAAACAGAATAAAAAAGGTTCGGGCAAAAATTAGGGATATAAATGAAAAGAATTATACACCCGGTAAGTTGAAAACCCGAAAGGGCAGCTTAGGCAAAAATGGGTATCCCGGTGGATTGAAAACCCGAATGGGCGATCCACGCAAAAGAGGGATTTAAGCGAATGACTGCAATCTGAGTTGTCTGTACATTCTCACCGCTTCAGAAAATAGCAATTTCCGAAGGATAGGAATTGGTCCAATCACACTCTTCAGAAAGCGAAGATAATCGGAAAAATTTTGAAGACATACTGGTTATAATAGAATCGAAACTCAGTGAAATTTCGTTTTCACATTGCCATTAGGATAATTTCTTTTTCTCAATTTACAGCAATCACCTCTTTCAGGGGTTTGCTTCCCATTGTAATTTGCCGTTTCAGGCATTTCTTCAATAAATTGAATATTCAGTCACAAGCCTCTTATTTTTATTTTTACTGCTTTGTTTGCAAAACGTCCGATTTTTGATAAAAAGCATTGCATTTGAAAATATTGTGGCTTTACAATAACATGCGCAGAAAAACATTTAAAATTACTTTGAATGTTGAATAATCCTGGGTGGTGGACTCAAACCACGCAATATCCTGGGGCATGTGTGCATACTTCTTTTGTTGCTGGTAACAGGTACGATCGATCTCAACGATAGGAAAGTCGTTTTCTTCTGGGTAGGAGACGGACGCTCGTGATGACTCAATATCTATGGATGAATTAATTAGATACTGTTGTATCTTATTAAGTCGATTTTCCCATTCAGAACTTCCAACAGTTACAAGCTTTTCTGTGTCGATAACGGTTGCGGAAGTTACAAGCTTTTCTGTGTCGATAACGGTTGCGGAAGTTACAAGCTTTTCTTTGTCGATAACGGTTGTGGATGTTACAAGCTTTTCTGTGTCGATAACGGTTGCAGAAGTTACAAGCTTTTTTGTGTCGATAACGATTGCGGATGTTACAAGCTTTTCTGTGTTGATAACGGTTGCGGAAGTTACAAGCTTTTCTGTGTCGATAACGGTTGCGGATGTTACAAGCTTTTCTGTGTCGATAGCAGTTATGGATTTCCCAGTGAAGGGATATCCTGGTTACGATTAACTCAAGTCTCATTATTTGTCTAAGAGTTTGAAGATGCTTGGTCTTCTATAGAATCCTCTTAAGAGACGTTCCCAGTACGAGACGCTTTAAAGCGACTCTCCCCAGTAGAGTTTGTGATTAACTCATTACCCCCAACGGTATCGTCAATAGAAAGTTCGCTTAGCATGGAACGCCGTGGATTCGCTTATCCCCTACAGAGTATTTCCAGTCTCCAGCAAGGCCATACGTCTGACAGTTGTATTCCCCACAGAATTCAACATTGACTCTTGTCAGTAATACTCCCCAGTTGAGTGGTTTTCTCTTCCTGCAAAGGTTTAGCAGATACGCATAATCTTTTCCTCGGCAGAGTGTTATTACATTCTTTCCCAATCATGTCAGGAAAGTTGTCATCCTTCCAATGGAGTTGCTATGATCAGAATTCATCCCCAAGCAGGTGGAATAATTCTTAGCAGTGTCATTACCCCTTTTACATCTCAAAGTCTAATTTATTTTTGGCAGGAGTAGCAATTCGAAACAGACGGATTGTTCACATTCTCCTCCGGCAGAGATTTTTATCCTTTCAGGAGCTTCTAAGGTCAGATCAATGATCAGTGTTCCTCAGCAAAGTCCAACCGCAGATTGGCAAAAGTCCATCTTATGGTGGCAGAGCAGCAAAGTCCAACCGCAGATTGGCAAAAGTCCATCTTAGGGTGGCAGAGCATTTTTCCAATTCACCCGTAGCGTGGCAGGCCAGTAGTCTCCTGGCGTTGTTCCAAAAGACGTTTTCCAAAGTCAACCAGCAGCATGGTAAGTCAGTAGTCGTCTGGCGTCATACAAAAAGACATTGTTAAAGTCCACCCGCAGCGTGGCAAGCCAGTAATCATCCTGGCGTCATTCCAAAAGATATTGTCATAGTCACCCGCAACGTGACCAGCCAGTAGTCATCTGGCGTCGTGCAAAAAGACATTGTTAAAGTCCACCCGCAGCGTGGCAAGCCAGTAATCGTCCTGGCGTCGTTCCAAAAGATATTGTCGTAGTCACCCGCAGCGTGACCAGCCAGTAGTCATCTGGCGTCGTGTAAAAAGACATTGCTAAAGTCCACCCGCAGTGTGGCCAGTCAGTAGTCGTCTGACTTCAGTTAAAAGATGTCTTCCAAAGTCCACTCGCAGCGTGGCAAGCCGGTAATCGCTTGGCGTCGTTCCAAAAGACAGGGTTAAAGTCCACCTGCAGCGTGGCAAGCCAGTAGTCGTCTGGTGTCGTTCCAAAAGACGTATCTCCAGTGTTGTTATTTTCTGTCATAGGTTTATTCAAGCAGAGTTCGTTTGGTTGGGTTTATATCCCTTTTCTTCTTCTCCATAGAGTGCAAATTTCTGGTTATCTTCAGTATTCAATCCCTCCATACCTTGAAAGTCCGAAAGCAATCGCTTTCATCCGTTCAGGTCTACAGTGATTGAATAGGGGCAGCTGTAATACCCCAAAATTTGCCCTCTCATATTTCATATCATATACCATACCATTTCATTGCATTGCATTGCATTCAAAACATAGAAAAATAAAACATGGCATCATTGGTTCATCATAGGGCATGTGATCAGTAGGTGGCTAGATCATTGGGCTATTCAAAGCAAGAGAGCAAGGTCAAATGTTTCCTTACAAGCCCAAGAGGGTCTCTTACATCTCATATGTTCTCAATTGATTATTCAAGTCCTCAAAAGATTAGAATTCATCAAAGGATTGAACCAATTCATCATCTCCTATCAAAGTTGTCCAAATTAGGGTTTGGAATTCAAGCAGTTTCTTGATGAGATTTTGGCTCAAACTTGATCTCAATGTTTTCTACATGATGCCAAATATCTAAGGATGGAATATTGCCCATTGATTCATTTTGGAAGAGGTTCAATTGACCAGTTACTTGAAAATCAAGAAATTTGGGGAAAAGTCAATTGTGCAGAGGAAAAAGTCAACTCTTGACTTTTTAAGGTCAAAATCATGAAATTCAAGTTATATTTGTTCATTGGACAAGATTTGATCAAGAAATCTCAAGAGAATCATGAAAAATCAAGAGTTGAACAAAGTTGCCAAATTTGGAAATTAGGGTTTCCAAAAATAGCAAGTTTTGGGTCATTTTGCACCTCACTTTAAGGCCTTCTTTCTTCAAGATAAAAGCTCCAAACTTCAGGCCTAAGTTGAGCCAATTAAAGTTCACATTCTAAGCTTCAAATCCATATAAATAACTCATCCATTGGATCAAAATTGAGTGAGTTATGATCAAGTAAAGTTTGGAAAAACTAGGTCCAAAGCCAAGTCATGACCAAGCCAAACCAAGTATGCGCCATAATTTTGTCAAACACTTGGTGTGCCAAATTTCCAGCCATTTTTCTCATTGAAGGGAGCTTCAAATGAAAAAATGTTGAACATCAAAGTTGTTCCTCTCCATGTCCTCTTCAACTTTGATGTTGGACAATTTTTCATTTGAGCAAGTTATGAGGGAGATTTTAGGGTTCAAAGATGGTTGCTCTACACTGAAATTTCCATAGGCCATGTTGCCTTGCATGCCAAGCTTACCACGCCTTTGAAACCAGTCATGTATGTTTGAGTTCCAAGCCATTTTCTATCACTTTGCGAGCCTCCATTCAACTTGATTCCAACTCAAAAAATGTTCTATGACGTCCCCTCTTTCCAATGACATCGAAACCACATCATTCCATGCCTTATACACAAAGAATTTTACCCTCAAACTTCCATGGTTTCATCTGCCAAAATTGGAATGTTGTAACATTATTGTTGTTGTTAAAACTCAGCTTGTACGCATGCTTCCAACACCCTCCATCCTTTACTTCATTTGGCCAAGCATGCACGCATACATCATGCACATACATTGCAGCCATGCATAAAAGGGGAAAAATGAAGAAACTTATGAGGCAAGGCATGCTGCAATGTCATAACACCACCATCATACATCAACATCATCAATCTCATCCTCATTTTAAGTTTCATGAGCTGCACTACACTTGATCATAAGTTGCACACGAATCTCTCACTCTCACTTTGAAATTCATATTGCAAATTGGTTCATTCACCCTTATTGCTCATTACACCTCACTTAACCCTGGTTCTAACTGTTAACCAAGGTGGTTAACAGTTAACCAGAGGTATAAATAACAATTCTAACATAATTTTGAGTGGAACACTTCATTTTTCACATTTCACCAACTTCACTCTCTCAAAATCCTCTGAATTCTCTCTGATTTTCTCAAAGCTCAAGCACAAGCTATTCATCATTTCACACATTGATTCATCAATCTCCATCAAGTCAGGGATAAATAATGGCATTGATCTGATTCTTCTCCAAGCTTCATCTTCAGATTTCAATTTTTGTTAAGCTTCAAGCAAGAATCAAGCATCCATAAGCTTTTATTTGGCTCTAAGTGAAGTTCCATAGCACAGAAGGATCATCTCTGGTCTTCTTTCATATTTGAAGAGCTTCAAATTTCAGGTTTCATATCAATTTTTTTGACACGATTCTCACTGATTTTAGCTTGTTTGTATGTTGATTTTAGCTCAATAGGAGCTCTAGTACCTCTGGCTAGTTGATAGTCATGTTAGATGCATAGTTGCAGAACCTAGGGCCAAACTTCTTGGCTTCGAATCTGTTTGTGTGTGCTTTGTTTGTAAAATTTGAGACTGGATCTGTAACCTACATGACTTCACGAACATTTTGATTTACGTTTTGTTGATTTTTGGAACGTTTGATGTTTGACAGTTGCTGGAGATGGCCGGAGAAGATGAGCGGAGGTCCTTCTCCGGCCGGTGAGGTTCAATTAGGGTTTTAGCTTCAGAATATAACATGGTCGTTGATCAGTTTTCATCCAGTGGTTCACAGCGTGCCACCACATTAATGAAATACCCTCCCCCTCACGTGACTCTCTCTCTCTCTCTCACATCTCTGAATTTGACTTGACTTGTGTGTGTGTGCGTGCATGTTTTTTATCATGTGCTTGTGTGCTGATTCGTGTGATGTGTTTACTTGTGTGATGATCTGATCTTGACCACATCCAAAGGCTCTGAGTGAGTCAAATAGTTGACCAGGGTGCACCATATTATTGTGTACCATGCGTGTGTCTTGGACTGAACTCATTGTTGATTTTCACACCCCCCTATCTTTGGGTCCAAACCATTCCGAACTGCATTATTACTCACGCTACACCCTCCCTCTTTTCTCTTTCATTTTTTTTATTTCTTTTTCACATAGTTACAATTTTCTTTTATTAAAAATACCAAAATACATCTAAAACTTCCATAAAAATTCATGTGATATCTTAACACATTTAAATAATTTTATATATTTTTTATTTCTGATTTTATTAATTTTTGGTCATATTTTCATAATTTCTTTTTGTTTTCTTTTTAAAGGATTTTCTTCATGATACTTGTATTGTTTCATTTTCTTTTACATAGTTCCTTAATTATTTTGCATCCAATATTTTTATAATATTCAAATAACATATTAAATCATCTAAAAACATTTTTCTCATATTTTTAAAGTCATTTTATCATGCATTTTGATACTCATCTTTGTACATTCATTTTCCTTTATTCAATGTGACTTTGAGCATTCATTTGAATTAGTTTCTTTTTGAATTTTTGTATGAGATTTTGATACATGTTTAGGTTATGACTTAAGTGCTTTGTGCTTTAATGTCATATTTTTTACAAGTTCATTTCTATTTTTTCCTTGCTTGTTAGTATAGGTAGTATTTATGTGATCATTTGTTCAACTTCTAAAACTTAATTGTATGAGGCACTTGTGCCATCATTTGAGAACTTGTGTATGCATTTTATAGGTCATTTCTTAGAAATTATAGGTCATTCATATCATGTTATATGTCACATGTTTTCTTGTTTTGGTTCACAAATGTTTGTTGCTTGTGTGAACTAAGTTTGACCTATTTGTGTGCATCTTCTTCAATGTGTCTTAACATGTTTTGTGTGCATCTTTGTGACATCATTCATGCATTCTAATATGATCATATATATCATACATCCCTGACTTGCATTCATTCTTGTTCATATTCATGTTTCATCCTTCATTCATAACTTGCATCACAAGTATGCCATTCTATGTGAGCTTGAACATTATTTCTATTTTCTCTACTTCTTCTCCTTCTCATTTCTTCTACTTGTATCATTGCATTCATAACTTGTATGATGATTCATATGCATGATGAGCCATTCCTAAATGATATTTGGTTCTGACTTTGATCTTTCATGAAGCATTAATACATGTTCATTTTACTTTAGTATTCATCTTTCACCAACTATTTTCATAAGTGTTTTCCTTTGTGGTTTAAGACATTGTTTGTGTGCAATTGGTTTGTGTTTGATCTTATAACCTAAGAGGATTTCCTTAGGGTTTGCATTCTGACCTTAGAGCTTTCTTAACCTTTAAGATTCTTTTTCTTTGGTTCTTGACTTGTTTGATCTTTACTTGTTCATCTTAACTTGTTTCTTCACTTGTAAATAGTTACACTAACCTTTTCAGGGGCTAATGGTAAGTCACTTGAGTGTGGATGTGCATCCACATTCTAACTTCTTCCTTCATCTTTTAATCATTCAATTTTTGTTTTGTTTAAGCATTTAATTATGCTTTGATTTCATAATCTTCTTTCTTCCTTTTAGAAACAACTTAACTTCCATCTTGGAAGTAAGTTGCTTTCTACCTTCTTCTTCTCCTTTCTTTTAGGATTAGGCTTCTTAAACCACATTAACCATAAGATCACCATGTATGATAACATTAGGATTGAGTTTTAGTCTCCCTCATTAGACTTTTACATTTATACCCTCTCTTGAGTCTTTCTCTTTCTCATCTCAAAACAAAAGATCAAAACATCTAATAAAGGCATAGTATATATTGTATTAAGGCCTTTCATAGAGGAATGAGATAGTGAGGGGTCTTCTCTAACTTTCTTAGAATGTTTAGTATACGTCCTGTCTTGGGTCGATATGCGAGATATTCGATCCTATATGAGAGACTTTAATCCAATAAATGCTAAACACAAATAAGCTAAAAAACATTTCTTCATTTAAAAACAACAAAAACACTTAATAAATAAAATAGGCTAGTGTGTTTAAGCCTTGATCATTGGAAATAAGTTGGAAGGTATTCTTCATACTTAGTGTGCTTCTTCCTCATTCCATCTTGGAGTGATCTAGGAAGTACACACTCCAGTGAAAGAGACTTAAATACACTCTCCTATGCAAACCCTCAAATAAAAAGCTTCTTAAAAGACAAAAACAAACAACAATTCTTTTCTTATCTCCTTCACTCTATTCCTTAAGGACTCGTCACGTCCGTTCTATCGCAAACAGGTAAACGCCTAAGTCTCCCTACAGCGAGCTGCAACACCTAATTGCTGGAACACGAACTCTGACATTTCCACTAAAAAACACATACGAAACAACATTCGTTGAGCCGAACTACGTTTTCTCTGATTCTTCTTTCTGGTCTGATTGAAGATACGTAGGCACGAGATGCGATATCTCGACGAGCAACTTTCCGCGTAGTCCGTCGAACTACGTTGACTCTGACTTTCCCATTGCACTGAGGGAATACGTTGGCCTAGGACTCCCATAGGATATCCTACCGAGTCACTTCTTTCCTTCCTCCTTCTCCTTTCTGCCTTTCATTTTCAATTTTGTTAGTCAGCAATTCATTTCCTTTTCTTTACACCCTTCGATCGAACAGCAAGCGTGGATCCCATAGGGTACGATGGACGCGTGGGGGTGCTAATACCTTCCCCTCGCGTAACCGACTCCCTTACCCTTTTCTCTTGGTCGCGAGACCATGCTCTTTCCTTTCCCCCAGGTTTACGCAGTGTTTCCTTTCCCTCTCTTGGGATAAATACACATTGCTGGCGACTCTGTTTCCGCGCCACTTTCGCGTTTGTACTTGGATGAAAATCCCGGGAGCGACACTGAGGTCTGCTACTGAGATACGAAGTTCTGGGATTGACGGATTATTACCGTAAGTTTATTGGAGTTTTTCTAAGTGGTCATTACCTTTGACTCAATTGACTCGTAAGGGGTCAAGCTTTGGTGTCGGACGTAACTTGTGAAGAGAGTTATGTAGAATTGAAGAAGAGATTGATGACCGCTCCGGTGTTGGTTTTGACTAATCTGAGTGAATCTTTTGTGGTGTACATTGATGTGTCGAAGATGGGTCTTGGTGGAGTATTGATGCAGAATGGACAAGTTGTTGCATATGCTTTAAGACAATTACGAGTTCATGAAGGGAATTATCCTACACATGACTTGGAATTGGCCGTTGTGGTGTTTGTGTTGGAGATTCAGAGACTTAACTGTTTGGCTCTAAATTGAAGTGTTCAGCAATCATGAGAGTTTGAAGTACTTGTTTAATCAGAAAGAATTGAATATGAGGCAGAGAAGGTGGTTAGACCTGTTGAAGGATTTCAATTTTGATTTGAGTTATCATCCGGGAAAAGCAAATGTAGTGGCCGATGCATTGAGCAGAAAGTCATTGCATATGTCGACGCTTATGGTGAAAGAGTTGAAACTAATTGACCAATTCAGAGATTTGAGTTTGGTATGTGAAGCGACTCCGGACAGTGTGAAGTTGGGAATGTTGAAGTTGACTGGTGGTATTCTGGAAAAAATCAGAGTGGGACAACAATCTGATTTAAGATTGGTTGACCAATTGACCTTGATTAACCATGGTAACGAAGGTGACTTCAGGATTGGTGAAGATGGTGTGATGTGGTTTCGAGATCGAGTGTGTGTTCCAGATGTTCCAGAAGTCAAGAAGGGTATCCTAGAAGAAGGACATCGAAGTAGGTTGAGTATTCATCCTGGTGCTACAAAGACGTATCAGGATCTGAAGAAATTATTTTGGTGGCCGACTATGAAGAAGGATGTTGCGGAGTTTGTTTATGCGTGTTTGACTTATCAGAAGTCGAAGATTAAGCATCAGAAGCCTTTAGGAATGATGCAACCATTGAGGATTCCATAATGGAAATGGGATAGTATTTCCATGGATTTTGTGGTGGGGTTACTGAAGACTACTAAGGGAAATGATTCAATTTGGGTGATCGTAGATAGATTAACTAAGTCGGCTCATTTCTTGCCGATGAAGATTAATCATACTATGCAGAAGTTAGCCGAGATGTATATTGAGGAAATTGTAAAGCTATATGGAGTACCTTCGAGTATTGTGACGGATCGATATCTGAGGTTTACATCGAGGTTTTGGAAGAGTTTGCAAGATGCTTTGGGTACTAAGTTGAGGATGAGTTCTGCCTACCATCCACAGACGGACGGTCAGACAGAAAGGACTATCCAATCTTTAGAGGATTTGCTGAGGGCTTGTGTGTTGGATCATGGGGGATCGTGGGATAGCCATTTACCGTTGATTGAGTTCACGTACAATAATAGTTTTCATGCTAGTATTGGAATGACGCCTTATGAAGCTTTGTATGGGAGAAGGTGTATGACTCTGTTGTCCTGGTATGAATCAAGCGAGAGTACTGTACTCGGACCTGAAATTATGCAAGAGACGACTGAGAAGATTAGGAAGATCCAAGAGAGGATGAAAGCTTCGCAGAGTCGTCAAAAGAGTTACCATGATAAGAGAAGGAAAGCACTTGAATTCCAAGAGGGAGATCACGTGTTTCTGAGAGTGACGCCAATGACTGGTGTGGATCGAGCTTTGAAGTCTAGGAAGCTCACTCCACATTGTGTTGGTCCTTATCAGATATCGTAAAGGATAGGAGAGATAGCCTACCGAATTGCTTTACCACCGTCACTTGCGAATTTGCATGACGTGTTCCATGTGTCTCAATTGAGGAAGTACATTTCGGATCCGTCGCATGTATTCAGATGGATGATGTAAAAGTAAGGGATAATTTGACTGTGGAAGCATTGTCGGTGCGTGTCGATGGATGAGTAATGAAACAACTACTAGGCAAGGAGATTGCTTTGGTAAAAGTTCTGTGGGGAGGACCAGCTGGTGAAAGTTGGACTTGGAAACATGAAGATCAGATGAGGGGGTCGTATCCGACTCTATTTGCTTCAGGTAAATTTTTTAGGACAAAAATTACTTAAGTGGGGGAGAGTTGTAACGCCCCAAATTCATATTTTAATTATTTATTAATTATTTGTGAATATAAGGCAATTTGATGACATGTTGTTGTGTTGCATGGGCATTTTGGTGGAAATTATTTAATAATATCAATATTGAGAATAATCATATAACATTATTCAAATTATTATTTATTATTTAAAATAATAGAAGTAAGAGTATTGAGGGTATGATGGTCATTAGAGTAGAATAAGTGAGGGTATAATTGGAAAAGCACATTTAGGGGTATTTTAAGGGAGAATAATGAAAGGAACTCATTATTCGTATTATTTTGAGGAAGAGGCAAAAGTGCTCTGAAGAACAAGTGAGAAAGAGGCTAGGGCATATAAGATTTTCGGCGGAACTTCAAGAGAGGTCGAAGGAAACGATATTCTAAGGTATGGGGAGTATCGCTTTTCAATATGTTTGATATAAGGATTAGATGTTGATGGGTGATTGGGGTTTTTAGGGAAACCTATGAATTGGAGGGTATAGATGATGAATTGTAATGATTTTAATGTGAGATGATTGATGTTATTGATGTATATGTGATAGATATAGGTTCTTAATGACATAATCTGTGATAATTGGAGGGTAAAACCTATTTTTGGGGTGTGGGATCGCAGGAGGAAAGTGCTGTTATCGCAGGGTTTTTCTGCAGAAATCGCAGAGCCCGCTTAGCGCGGCCTAGCGCGCTTAGCTCGGTCTAGAAGATTTTCGTCTTCTCAAGGCAGTGAGTAGCGCGCTTAGCACGGGGCTTGGCCGCTTAGCGCGGCCTGGGAGTTGAAAATATTATTTTTAATTCCTGAAAATTATGGGAAATTATCTGTTTTCTGTTGTATTAAGACTGTGATGTTTCCGTAACTTGTTGCCACTTATTGACGTGTTATATGATGATTATTTGGTGATTATAATATGATGATCTACATGATATTTGATGAATTAATGACGATATGAGTAACATGATGTTTGATGAATTAATGACGATGTGATTAACACGATGTTTGATGAATTAATGATGACATGACTAGTATGATGTTTTGGTGAATGATGATGCACATAATGACCTTGTTGACTAAAATTCTGGTACTAGATATGTGATGTTACGTGTGATGTCACAACAACACACTCTACAATGGACAAAATAAAACAGCAGAACAGAACACAAGTAATTGTTCACCCAGTTCAGTTAACAAACCTACTCTAGGGGCTACCAAGCCAGGGATGAAATTTCACTATCAGTAAAATTAATTTACATACTCAACAACCCAGTTGACATCTCCTAAACTTAATCTCTAACCAATGAATATTCTACCTAAGAGACCACTTAGATATGAGAACACTACTCAATCCCTAAATCACTTTAGTGATATAATTCAAAGATCACACACTTTGAAAAACACAACTTGATTCTGCTTCACAGCTTTGATCAAGAACAACTCAAAACTAAAATACCAATTCACACTTGAATGGTTTACAACACATACACGAAGACACAAACGACTCTCAGTCTTTAGCTCACTTTCTTCGTTATTTTCTTCCAATGGTTGCAGCACTTTATATAGATATCTGATTTGGGCTTGGACCTCCTGTAATATCTGACCTGATTTGTTATTTAAAACTGAATCTTCACACCAGATTTTATCTCCAAAATCTTTTTAAATCTTCAGCCTTTAAACACTCCTATAAATCTGCATCAAATTTGTTTGCAACAGAAAATATCTATCCCAAGATATTCGCATCCAATAACTCTAACAACTCTCCCAAAATCCAGCTAATACGCTCAACCCTGAAAACATCTCAAACCTGATGT
Organism: Lathyrus tuberosus; assembly: GCA_022829125.1. Taxonomy (NCBI): domain Eukaryota; kingdom Viridiplantae; phylum Streptophyta; class Magnoliopsida; order Fabales; family Fabaceae; genus Lathyrus; species Lathyrus tuberosus. Next base: position 5,447,047 of record JALAZF010000418.1, on the reverse strand, counting down.
TTTAATGATCTGCAGATCTGATGTCATGACATCGCATGAGACATCAGATTTCAAAGCTTTAACAACAAAAACACTTAACATTATCCAATGTTAAGACTCAATGTTAAGACATCACCCATATGACATCAACATTGAACAACTTTGTTTTACCAAAATTCTAGCCAATCCAAGAACTAACATTGACTATTGATGATTATGACATTGTGCATCATGCATTCATAGCATTTTAGGACTCGGTCCAATGACGATGTTAGGACTTTGGTCCAGTGGTGGCTTTAATCCCATCGTGCGAATTGGAGTAGTTTGTGACGTGCTCCCATGTGGAGGGCTGATGGCCTGGTGTCCATTACTATGACGATTTGGTACCACATGCATGTTAGGAAGTTTCATTCAATTCTTGGTGGCATTACATGATTGCATGTTTGTGATGTTGATGACTTGATGATTTATATGAGGTTTTGAGTGAGTTACTATGATGTTGTTTGAGACGAATGATGATCTATTAATGCCTTTTCTTTATATGATTTATATTAAATTGTGCTTACTCACCCTGCCTGTTTGAATGTTACCTCTACGTGGGCAACATGTAGATAACCAAGATTAGCTCGCGGTGCGTGAAGAGTTAGCTTTGGAGTAGTTTCCTTTTCGGTTTAGTAGAGGGTGTATCTTGCTCTGATTATGTAACATCAGGATTGGGACGTTTTTGTTTGAAGTATTGTGTTATTTTAATTAACATGTTTTATGAGAATTTTGAAGATGTTGAGTTGTTTTAAACTCCAAATTTTGATGAGATGAAAATATGGCGGGTTTTTTTATAAGAGATTCTTTTTATGATGATAATTTTCGCTGCGACATTTTTGTTTTAAAAGATGTGTTTATTCAAAGTAAGTCGTTATTTCTATATGTTGAACCCGTGTTACGGAGCAGGATAATTTAATTGATGTGTTTGTGAAGAAAATGTGACACCTTTGTGTGATGTACTCTGATTTATTTAAGTATGTTATTGCGTATATTATGTTGGGTTAGAAGGGTGTTACAGAGATAACAAAGATAATTGAAAAGAATCTATTAGCAACTGTATTCGAAAAATGCACGGTCAACCTCGCAAATAGTTGAAGCAAGAAGACGAATCAGTTTTATCAACCAAAGCTGAAAAGCTTCGTGCACTTCAATCTCAGTTCTTCTCCAATCACCGCAATCGCATGTATGATGTTGTTGATTCTTTCTTCTCTCTCGCTTAATGATTTTCGTTTTCCTTTTGTTTTGATTTGGATGAATCTGGTTGCAGATATACGCAAGAAGCGTTAGATTTGTCCGCAAAGCTTCTTGAAGGTAATCTCGAGTGTTACACTGCTTGGAATTATAGAAAACTCGATGTTCAACACAATCTCTCTCGATCGGATCCCGATTATGTCGCATATCTGTTCGACCAGGAGCTTAAATTGGTGAGAATTAGTTTTACTTTGAAGTGATTGAATTGAATAATGTAGATTTAGTTTTTTTAGTTAAACAATTATTGTACTTGATTGCAAAATGTGGAATCGTGGTAGGATATTTCTGTTGATTTTATATTGTTTAGGTGGAGAATGCCTTGAGGAAAAATTACAAGTCCTATGGTGCTTGGTATCATAGTAAATGGGTGCTTAGCAAGGGGCATTCATCTATAGATAATGAATTGCGCCTTATTAATGGTTTTCAGAAGGCCGATTCGCGGAATTTTCATGCTTGGAATTATAGAAGGTTTAATATTTCTTCCTTTGATGTCATTTTTTATAATAGGAAAAAGTTGCAATTTAAGAGACTTTTGTTTTGTCCCTTTTTGTTTTGATATTACTTTCAGGTTTGTTACTTCACTGATGAAAATATCAGATGAGGATGAGCTGATATACACAGAGGAAGTGATAGGGGAGAATTTTAGTAATTACCCTGTGTGGCATAATAGAAGCACTACAAGAAAATTGGCAAGTTGCGACGGTTAATATTGGCAGATTACGGCGGTTTGAACTGCCATAATTTACTAGTTGCGGCGGTTTTGCTTCTGTCGCGAAAACGTGTGTCGCCAGGCTATATCGCGACGGTTCCTAAAACCGCCACTCCAACCGTCATTCTATGTTACGACGGGTAAGGAACTGTCGTAAATTGAAAATTGCGACGGTTAAGACCGCCATAAATAATTGTTTTTGTTATCCAAAAAATAAAAAACCATAGGTATTTTCAAAGGTAAATCCATATGAAATGTAAAATCCGGAGGTAATTCTGCAGCTAATATATTTCTAAAATTAAAAAAAAAATCAAGCACTCAATTCAGCATAACTTTTTTTTTGCAGTTAACCCTAAACTTAAGGTTGGAATTGATTGTAGCCTCTTATTTTACTAATCACAATATTACAACAGTGCGTGCTTGGAATAATTATTAATTACAACTTTTAGAATGTAACTTTGGTAAGCCAAACACAGAATCAAAACTACCTAATACATCAAGAAAAACAGAAGTCACATGAAGGAGATTGGCTTTGTGGTCAACATACAAAAATGGAGGCATCAGCTTTATTTTCAAACTCAAAAACAAAATATTTTTGCAATTGTCCTCTCTAATCATCATTTCTTAAATAATCTTGTTCCGTACTTCCTTGAGTTTTTTCAGAATTTCTCCAAGGGTCCTGTCCAATTCATCGGCAATTTTTCGCTATAAATCCATTGGCAATGTTGGGTATTGCTCACATAGGTCCCCATCAATAACATCCTACACATATACATTCATACTAATGGTCAAAATATACTAATTGAACAAAATTATACATTTGTACGTGTCAAGATTTTCGCCGTAAATCCTAGGCAAACCCAACCATGAATACATTATACATATATACATTTATAAATTGCATATTACACCTTAACAACTTTCAATTTGAAAATATCCATTACGTCACAAAGATGCTTGTAAAAAACCGATCTCTGTTGCAACAATGAGTGAAGGCAAGCAAATTGAAAAGGCTTTAATAAACAAACCTGGTCATTTTGTTCTAGAGATGATGAAGGACATTTATCTGACTAAGTTGGCTTGTCAGCACCACAATCCTGTCTGTTACACTTGGTTCAGAATGGGTAATTTATGTTATTACATTTTTCACACCTACAGCTCGAGCATCTTTTGCTCTGATTGGCAAGTACAAAACATAGTAACGGAGTTACCAACTGTTGCATTTGTATCAGACAAAAGCATAGTTAAAATTTAGATAAACATGGAAAACAACTTACTAGAGTTCTTGTCAGACTTTGAGGCCTGCAACATAATAATCACATGAAATAATGTTCACATTAGTATGACAGTTCTCATGTGGCAGACAGTTCTAAGTGAGAAATGAATGTTCTCATGTTACTAGAGTTCTCTCATGTTACATAATAGAAGTGAAGGTACCAAAATAGATATTATAACAACAAAAAAATACAAAAACATATCCAAGATAAAAGAAGTTTTTAATATTCCTCTCTTCCATCTTCATCTCTGCATGGACTTCGAGAATTCGTCTGATTTGAGACACTAGAAATATTTGTAACCTATTAAAAATAAAATAAAATAAGTTACAAACTAAACTTAATAAATATTTTCATAATATTCGAAAAATATACTCGAAGAGTAAATATAATATACCTATCTTGCATCTTGTACAATAACATTCAGCCTCATTATTATGTTTATTTAGTTTTTCCTAAAATATTACAATAGATGGGATAAGACAAAATTTTATGAGCTAATTCCATCACTGTCAGCAGAAAAAACAAGTTAAAGCACATAAAAAACCTCTAATAATATGATTTAGACATGCCAAAACAATATGAATAGTCTACAAGTATTTTAAGTATTATATATATTACCAAGTTCCAAAGTCAACACAAAAGTGTGCATATTGTAGCTCTCTTGTTCGTCACTGCAAGCTACATGCACAAAACTATTTCAATATCATTTCACACTCCCTATCCGCTAAACCAACGTGCCCTATATTAGGCTTCCAAATAACTTCAATGGAACATTTTTCAGGATTTTCGTACTTCTTGGTTCTGGTTTTAGGTATAACTACAGCAAGGAATTTGGTTTTTCCTTGAGCTCATTTGGCTAAGCCATGGGCTCAGTCGAGGACAAAATGAAAGCAAGTTAGAGGCCTTAGATGATTGGGACATCTTCCGCCAGGTCTGTCCATTTCCATGAAGTTGACAAAACAACTTTTCATTCTGAACTCACAAATATAAAAATTTCTTATTAAGTCACATTTTTTTCATAGAAAGAAATACATTTAAATAATAAATTAGTTCAAGACGGGAGAACTAAAACAATATTAAAAATGAATACACTTACGTCTGGCGACACAGTCTAATAATATTTGCAACAATAGGGTCCACGTTGTTTGGAATGTCAAGACTACAATGTTGGAAACCGGAAGCACCTATAACTTCCATTGGGTTCATTCCTAGATATATCTTGAAGTATAAACCTCTTTACAACGACTTCCTACAAATCAAAAAGCATAAACATGCTTTCAGTATGTATATTAAATTCAATCATTTATAAATATGAAAGATGATAAATATCACAATTAATGTATGAAGTAAAGAAACTTATTTTTCCATGTCATTCACCATGATACACTACTCCATACGATTCTGCACACCAAACATACAACACAACTTGCAATTATTTTTTAAGTAATGGGGCTCCACTGGCTACTGTAGGTCTACGCTTGAACATAATGATCGGGCCTAGGTGAATCATCCTTTACAAAAGAAATATTTAGACTTACTCATATTAAAGACTAACACATAAAGTAATTACATAGTTTATAATCACAAAAAACACCGATAAACAATTTCCAACTCTCACAATTACCTAAGCATGTTACATGAAGTTTGTAAAGTTATTTTTTTGTGCTTTTGCCTTGAATATTGAATAATGTGAATCTTTTGAGATATATATAAATCCATATGGAAGTTACTCTCTCCTGTATTAAAATATATAAATCAGTACCTACTAAAATATATTTCCACTTTTTATATCAAGTTATAGATAGAAAAACTGACCCAACTAAAATTCCATGAAGATTGCCTTCTGTCCCACTAGTAGTAACGTATCCCGAGTACTCACTCATCTCTATTTCCTATAGTTTAGCAAATTAATCAAGCACACTAACTTCAAATTTCATTGAATTTAGAGAGAAACTACTTCCAAGAAATGGAACTTCAACATTGTTCAAGTGAAATTGAAGCAATGGTGTCAATGCCTCATAGTTGAAATCTTGATTAGTAGGGTACCCTTCATTATAATAATATAAACTCTTAACCAATTATCATATTGTAGTGTAATACGGATCAACCATCATCATTTGAACTAACTAAAACATAACTCGAAAATAAGCATCACAGTTTCCATATGGACCTACCAAACAGTAACCTACAGACTTATGACTTCAGTTCCTATTCATGTGAGTATTTCCCCCAACACGGGCACAACTCCAAAATACTATTCCAATTTTGTTTTTGTTTCTAAACTTGCATCATCAATCTAACAAAAACAACTTTCCAGCACTTAACATAAGTCTTATTTCATACCAACATAAACAATGGCACATGAAAAAACCCTAATTTTCAAGCCTCAGTTTTCTAAAAAAAAAAAAGAAACCAAAACACCGCATCCACTAAGAACAAAAATTAAGAGAAGAACCCAATAGAAATCATAAACAGTAAAAACGCATAAATTTGGAATAATCAAAGTACATACCCTCTTCTTTCTCATCATCTTCATCCATATCTCCACCTCTTTCTTCCAATTCTTCACCGTTAATGGGCTCTCTATCGTCCATATCAAGCTCGACCTCATCTTCACGCATTGAATACCCGAAATATTAGTGTTTCGATTAGTACCAATAAACACTTAGAAAAAGAAAACATTATATCTAAGAATGAAATAGGGGATTAGGGTTCACCTTCGTCATCACAGATTACGCCTTTGGCCATAATTTGTAAAGGAATGAGAAATCGAACGAGTTTTGGAGCAGAGAATGAGAAAGCAAACAAAGAGCTTGGTCGAGCTTAACAGAGAAATCAGTAGTTGAACTGAAAGGAGAAGGAATTGTTTGTAGATGGATTCTCATAGTGAAAAGGGAGAAAGAGAGTTCTCTAGGGTTGCTGGTCATTTTTTTTAAAAATAAAAAGTAAAATGAAATAAAGAGGGAAAAAAGTTTAAAGAAATCCACAAAAATAAAATTTCAGAATTTTTTGTTTTGTTTGTTATGTGAGGTGGTTGTTGATTCACAATGATTAGTCAAAACTGTCGTCTGAACTGTCGCAATCTGTAAGTTGCGACAGTTGTGTGTCAATGGTCGCAACCCAAGTGTCGCAAATCAATAATTTTCTTATAGTGAAGGTATTCAAAAAATATACTCTTTCAAAGGGATATCTCAGTGATGGATGGACATGTGGTGAGTGTTTTTTCTTTCTATGTAATATGCTCATTTATTTACAACGACGTTCGTCTTCTTGCTTCAACGGTTTGCGAGGTTGACCGTGCATTTTTTGAAAAGAATCTGTTAGTGAAGATAACAAAGATAATAGAGAAGAACAAAACTGTGTGCAAACGCAAAGACGATAATTGCAGAAAGGCTATAGCTGATGGATTGTTAACTCTTGGATATGATGCTTCAATTTGCAAATCTCGCTGGGAAAAATAAACTCTCCGGTAATTTCTCAATCATTAGAACAAGTTGTGGCTGTAACTGGGGATGCAACAAATGATGTACAAGCACTACATGAGGTTAGTACAACATTTTTCATGTTTTTGAACTAAGTCGACTGTGTTTCTAATTTGAATAACTCAGTCAATTAATAATGTTTGAGGAAATTGGAATTGTTGCTTTTCATATCCTGTTCATTTTCAAGAAACTGAGATTTTTTAAGAACCTGTTGCTGGATGTTCTTGTGTTGGTGGATGTCAACCTGGAAAGCATTCAAAAGAACGGAGGTTTACTTCTGTTGGTGGGTGGTTATTCTTTTTATTCAGGCACTGATGCCATTGGTTGTTGTTGTGGCTGTTGTGTTTTTGGATGGCCCTGCTCAAATTCTATAGCAGGATTATATTTCTTGGTGCTGCAATAATTTGATGTTGTTTAGGTTGCAGATTTTTTTATTCTGGTATATTGTTTTGTAATTTGGGCATCTTTTATGCCTTTAATTAACTAATGAATATTTGTTTTGGCTGATTAAAAAAAATTGTGCTTTGTTATTTGGTAAGCGTTTGACATTTCTTCCCTAGCATTTAGTTTTTGTATAATCTATGCATGTGTTGTAGGCAACCTATTCAAAGTTATAACAATCAAAGACCTTTACCTTTCTCATAACCAAAGATGATCTTGAAGGCTATCATAGCACACATCTGATACAAGTATGGAGCTGACAATCGTTCCTAAAGTGCCAAAGACTAATCCCATGATAGTATTTTTTTTTTTGACAAAAATGTAAAAGTTTATTTATGTTATTAACATGGATTTCAAAATTCCAATGTTATCCTGATTATGCAATTTTAGTATTTTTATGATTTGCAATTTGAATTTGATTTTTTTATATATTTAAATGATTTTTTATATATTTGGTATGAGCATTAATATTATAATTATGATTAAACTTTAATTAAATTAAATACATAATTAAATATAAATAACAATATTTAAATCTTTTATATATTTAAATGCACACTTTCTAAAATAATATTTTTACAAATAATTTATATCTTTAAATTTTCATACTTTTTGCTCACATTATTATTCACTTTTAGTTTTTATTTCATTTAAATGTATTATTTCTATTTAAAATTTTTTGTTTACTAATAAAGTTGTGGTTTTTTTATAGTAAAACAACTATTAATATATATATATATTCTTTTCTCTTGATAACTATCTATTGATCAATTTTTTTTAAAAATGTTTTGTATTTGATATTTAAATGTTATTTTATTTGTTCAGGATGCATTTTTTATTTTTTATGTGCATTTTATTTATAGAGTATTTGAAATGAGATAAAATGTTATTAGTATTTTAATAATCCTTTATTATTTAATTTTGTTATTAAAGGTTAATGTACAAATTTATTTTAATATTGTTTTCAATTAACAAAAATATTAAATTATTCAACTAATTTTAATGTTACTATAACTTCATTTTTAAATTGTAAATAATTATAAAACATTTTTTAATTTAATAAATTTTGTTTCGTGCCTCGCACGGGTATGCATACTAGTATTTATTAAATGAACATGTATAATATTTTTATGATAAAAGAGACACATATCCCATGAATATTAATGATGAAAGAGACACATAATCCCATAAATGTTTTAAATTGATGAAAGAGACACGTATAAAAATTTGACTTTTTAGATTCCATGAATACATTATTTTACTATCAAAATTTGACATTTTTGAAATTTAAATTTTTATTTTCTTTTTTAAATTTGACTTTTTATATTTAATAAATGAATAATTGATGCATCTTTTATATATATATATATATATATATATATATATATATATATATATATATATATATATATATATATATATATATATTTGTGTGTGTGTGTGTGTAGATTTAATAATTTACATAAAATAAAATGATAATAAAAGAAATGAGGGAATATATGTTTTCATAAGTATAAATAAGTATATATGTTTGAACAAGTATTACATCAACATTGTTTGAAAATAAAATTTTGGCGTTATTTATTGTTCTAATTTTTAGTCTTTGCTTATCATGTGGTAACATTGATGCAAGAAATGAAACTCTATTAATTGAGAAACATGATTTTTCAGATTCAGATAACATGATGGTATTGTCTATTATTCATTTTTCTGTCTTAGACTTTGTTTTACGTATATTTTACTTGATTGAAATTTTGGTTACAAATCCAACATTAGGTCGATGGTGGTTTTGATTGTGTTGATATTTACAACCAACTTTCTCTACAACATCCTTTATTAAAAAATCACAAAATTCAGGTATAAGTGGTTGAAAACCTTTTAAGTTTAATTAATTTATCTAATTTTGAACATGTGAAAGCTAATTGTTTTTTCATGAAGTATGAGGGAATGGTGCATAATTGTTTTTATCATATAATTTATTATGAATCTTATTATTCCAAATTTTGAATATAAAATCTTATTTTGCTTTCTTTTCTTTGCCAAATAGCTTTACCTAACATTTGCCAGAAACATTGTGCCAACAAATTCATCTTATGTTGCTAAAACTATTGAAGAATGTTCAACAGAAAAAGTTCCTTTTTACAATACAACAAAAAGACATCAAATAGAAGGTTTTCGACCAAATTTCCTTAACTATCTTGTAAGTGGACTATCACAATTATCATATCATTTTGTGAAAGATTATATATTATATAATAAATTTAAGATATAATGTTAACTTTAAACATACATAACCTATCATGATTTTTTTTAAAGATTATATATATATTTACAACTAAAAATTGAATTTTCTATTGAAAATGAAAATTTTGAAAAATAAGTTGTGCGAAACATGGGCTCAATATATTTGTCATTAAATTTAGACCAAAAAACAATATATCATTAAAATAAAGATTAATTGATGTTGTAATAATAACATTTATAAATTTCATATTTAATATTGAAATATTGTATAATCTAAATATTGTATTTGTATTAACCTATAGTCGGTTACCATCAATACAACTCAAATTATGACTTTTCATAGAGGACATGCAATCATCGGTGAATATAATTTACAACTTCAAGGAAGACAATATAGCTTATCTAGAATTTGGGTTGAAAATGGTCCATCATCTGATCTAAATAGAATATTTGTTGGACTTAGGGTACGTTATTTTAAAAAAGAGATTACTTTAAATTCTTAAGTGCATTCATAGTTTATTATTATATGTTAATAAAACACTTTTTAATGTACTATTTGTATCCATTTTTGAATATACAAGGTTAATCAAGGCTTATATGGAGATAGTAAACTTCACTTTACTGCATGTTGGATGGTAATTATATAATTTTAATGTTTTTAATAATATTTTTAAGAAATGCTTAATAACTCAACTATTAAATTATTATACCAAAAAAGAACCTCCCATAAAAAAGAGACAAATATGAACACTGATATTGTTTTTCTCAATTTGATATAAACATGCAGGCGGGTAGATCTGGATGTTACAAAAAAAATCTTGGAGATGTCCAATCACGTGTTTTTACCATTGGGGCATATGAAAAAATGTTTCTTGTTACCACAATCAAATAGGTAATTTTCATTACATCTTTTTTTTACACATATTTCAGATAATGTATATTTTATCATCTTCTAATTACTTAAATATATAGGATAAGTCCAAAGGTCATTGGTGGTTATGTATTAGATATGAGCAAGTATGTCTCGGATATTGGCCCAAAGAATTATTCTCTCACTTAAGTTCAGAGCATCTATAGTTAGATTTGGCGGTGAAACATATAATCCGCCTGAAATGGATAGTCCTGCAATGGGTAGTGGAAGATTTCCACACACAAAATGCAGAAACTCAGGTTTTATGGATAAAGTTAAGATTTTTAATTCATAATATAATGAAATTGATATAAATCCTAAAGATATGAAGATAAATAAAGAGGGTAATTTAAATTGTTATGACTTGTTATATCGTGGTTATGAAGGAAGCGATTCACATCAAGCTTTTTTATACGGAGGACCGGGTGGAAAGTCGTGTTAATGATTGTATCATAGAATAAATTTATTCAATAAAGTTAATGGTTGATCCCTTGTTTCTTATTTTTCTCCTAAAGATAAAATCTTTCTTCTTATAATGGTCTATAAAACTTATAAATCGTGAAATCATACACAAGTGAGTTCTATAATATTAAGAATTAATGGTCTCTAGAGCCAAGTACTCAAATTTGAATAAGAATAATATAACAATAGGAAGTGCATCAAATATGTGAAAAATTAATATAAAAGTACACTCTAGACGAGATCTTCACTGTTGTGAATCGGATGCCTTGGGAACAAAGTATAATAGGTTTCTTTGTGATCAAGAAACCCACAAGGGTTAGAGTTAACAAGGGAAATACAACAAGGATTGGTTATAAACTGCTATTTTTTCCTTTCTCTTTAAACAAGATTACAAGTATACAAGAATAACAAATAACCTCTCTCAATTTTGAATTAGGGTTTTATCTTCCTATTTTCCCTTATTCAAAATATGAGAGACTAGTATGCTATTTATAATAAATCTAACATACTAAACTAATGGGCTTTTTAACAATTACCCATTACAAGCTAACTTAGGGTACAAGCTAACTTAAACAATTGGATCCTTAACACAAGGCCCAATTCGCAGCATGTGAGCGGACTTCGACGGCATGCTTAAAGTCAAATACAAGCTTAAAGTGCTTTTGACTGGTACATCTTGGAATGAAGAACTTAAATCCTATATATAGCATTGGACTCCCACTTCCTTCACTAAACTAAGCGATGTAGGACTACAAATAACTTGTATCATATATATAACATTGGATCCTCTCTTCATTCACAAAACTAAGCAATGTGGGACTTCTTTAACATGTATATTTTCAACCAACTCCAACAATCTCCGCCTTGATTAAAAATAATACATAAGTTTTCATTGTCTTCACCGACAATCATACTCCACCATAAAGAGTATAGTCACTTGAAGCTACACCACTCCAAGAACTTCACATTGTCTTCACCGACAATCATAGTTTTAAAAAAATACTATCATACTCCACCTAAAGAAGAGTATACTTCACTTGAAGTTAAACCACTTCAAGAATTTTCCCATGTCAAAAACCAGGTTGAAACTTTATGGTGCAACTTCCTTGTTGGCAGGAAACTCTTTAACCATCGACATAATCACTAATAATAAATTTTGACAGTATGCTCGAACAGACTTCGACTACAACATACAAGATCAGCATGTGAACAGACTTCGACGGCATGCTTAAACTAGAGTTCGATCCAATATCTCACAAATTGAAGGCATCTTCTCCACGCTCACCGCACCTATTTGTTGTGAATCGAATGCCTTGGGAATAAAGTATAACAGGTTTCTTTGTGATCAAGAAACCCACAAGGGTTAGAGTTAACAAGGGAAATACAACAAGGATTGGTTATAAACTGCTATTCTTTCCTTTCTCTTTAAACAAGATTACAAGTATACAAGAATAACAAATAACCTCTCTCAATTTTGAATTAGGGTTTTATCTTCCTATTTTCCCTTATTCAAAATATGAGAGACTAGTATGCTATTTATAATAAATCTAACATACTAAACTAATAGGCTTTTTAACAATTACCCATTACAAGCTAACTTAGGGTACAAGCTAACTTAAACAATTGGATCCTTAACACAAGGCCCAATTCGCAGCATGTGAGCGGACTTCGACGGCATGCTTAAAGTCAAATACAAGCTTAAAGTGCTTTTGACTGGTGCATCTTGGAATGAAGAACTTGAATCCTATATATAGCATTGGACTCCCACTTCCTTCACTAAACTAAGCGATGTGGGACTACAAATAACTTGTATCATATATATAACATTGGATCCTCTCTTCATTCACAAAACTAAGCAATGTGGGACTTCTTTAACATGTATATTTTCAACCAACTCCAACATTCACAATGACTAAATAGTGTGTGCATGCCCAATAATGACAATAAATACCTCAAACTAGTGGTTGAGAATTAATCAATATCTAAAATAGAGAAACTACCCATACAAAGCTTCTCACCTCCTCGTAGGATAGCTCTAACCATCAACAAAGCTTAAATCCTATAACAACCCTTACTCACTAGGGGTCATCATACATTTGTACGTTTTAACAAGTACAATTGGCACCCATCATGGGGTCCGGTAAAACTGACATGGGTCACCACCACTACATTCAAATAGGTTGTTGTTCTCATGTCAGACATTTCCATCAATCAAGGTGAACAGGCTGGTAACATCTACAGTTTTTGAGGAACCTAAAGGCAAGGGATGTCCCACAACGGAGATTCGTGCCGCCGTGGAGCACTTACATAGCCAAAACCAAGCCTTGGAGGATAACGTCCTAGATATCCAAAAATGTCAATAAGAGGTTGATCCTACATAAGAAATGGAGTTATTGGACTCACAACCCCTCTCGGACCAAATATTGGATGTTCCCATGTTGAAAAACTTTAAACCTCCCTCATAGGCCAAATTTGATGGGGGTAGTGACCCTTACGAGCATGTCGCCTCCATCAATACACAAATGCTAATTATAGGAGCTGTTGAATCTTTGAAATGAAATCACCTTTCAGGAACCATCTGGGATGCTACCCTAAGATGGTATATGTGTAACACCCTAACTTCCCCCGACACTTTATTTGTAGAATATAAGGAAACTAATAATAAATAATACAATCAAGGGCGTCAAATTACTCAGCATAAAAATACCATCTCTCATCATTAAAAAAATAGAGGCGGAAATGTACTCGTCATTATTCGGAATTCTTTCGTAAATTCATAAAAACAACAACTTCAATTATTCATAATGTTTTAAATCAAATAATTCTCAAAATAAACATGAAAAACACAACCCAATTTCCAGTGTTATAGTATTCAGAGCGACACTCAAAATCTAAAGCAACAACAAAAAAACTTAAAGGCGAAGAATGCCACTGATGCCTTCCTCCAAGGCAAACAACCATTAAAGCTTCCCAGTTCCTACCTGAGTATCTGCATCACAAGGAATTAAGGGCGCACATAAAACAAATAGGGGGTGATAATACATCCATACAAGTTAATAGTGCATAAACATTAAGGATAGTAAAGTCAAACATGAATAACCACTCATAATAATACTCCACAACAACATCAAACACATGTAATTATCACTCACAAATCATACACATTCACATATACAAGAATGAAAGAAAATGTACTTGTCACCTCTACTTAAATATGCATGTGGTACCAAAGTTTTGGAAGTCAGAGATATAATATTGAATTGTCCACTCGTCACTGGACTGAAGTCCTACTCGTCACTGGACCGAAGTCTTACTCGTCACTTGACTGAAGTCCTACCTATCTCCATTCTACACAATGTATGAATGCAAAACAAAACACACAATATACTTCTCTACATCTATCTTTATTAATCGTCATTGGTTCCTCTTGAACCTAAAATGCAGTATAATATATAGTCGCCAATGTAGGGCAACAACAAATGGTTCCATCAAACCAAATCAGTCCCAGCATAACTCAACACAACCATTACAATAATACAGTTTCTCAATAATACTCATCATTATAACATTCATATAACAACTCAGGGCATGACAACATCACAACTCAACACATATCATCCATTAATTCTTGATTACATAATTATTCAATAATCATCTCATAAGACTTTTCACATGTGTTGGCACCCCCTAGGAAAAATCCCATTTGGCACGCATCTGGTACAAATACCAAAGGGCTACTACTTCCACTCGTAGAAGCTGCTAGGGCCCATAATAATGGCCATAAACCCCAAATTTTGTTTTGCAATTTTGTACGATCTCTGTTTTTTTCCTACCTTGCATCAAACCCTAAATCTTAATTTTAGACATCTAACAGCCCCAAAATATATCATACATCAAGATACCTGAAACATATGAACTTCATCCCTTTCCAACATTAAAAGCAACATTATCTCATCAATTGACCATATTTTTCATCAACACATACATCAACAATATTAACATCAACGTCATCAACTATATCATGGTAATTTATCATGAAATTTCACATCAAAGTAACACATATTTTTTCTTGCGTGCAACTATGTTATCATCTCAAGCGTGCGAACACCTGTGGTCATTTTTTGCGACGCGACATTACCGACCCTAAAAAAATAATCAGATAATTCATAAACACACCAAAATCAATTAAAATAAAATAATTAAAATACTCGTGGTCTTACAACTCTCCCCTACTTATAAAAATATCGCCCTTGAAAATTACCTGAAAGAAACAATTTTGTATAAGCATGATAGCGTGAAAAGGTATCGTGTTTTTAGACTCATAACGCATGTTATTCATTGTTATTTTAGTTTGTTTTGTTGCTTTTACATCGTGTTTTGTTTGTTCTGCAGGTTTTAATAAGTGACGGAGAAATTTCGCGAAGAATTCAGAAAAGGGAGCAGAAAAGCAACAAAAGAGAAGAAAAATGACTTTTTTGGTGCATGGTGTTCGCCATTACCCTAATGGCGTCCGCCATGTGCCATGTCCACGTCATTTAATGAAGGACCCAATGGTGTTCGCCATTGGCCTAATGGCATTCGCCATTCTTATGCAGTAGCAGAAATCGTGTAGTCAATTTTGGACTCCCTCTCCCCACTTCCCTTTTTCTTCTCAACTTCCTTGCACGTTGGAGGGAGTTACCAGGAGCATTGGGCCTCTATATATAGTCGTTTTCTTCACATTTTAGAGTATCCAAGTCATGCGAAAGCTCTATCTAATTTACTTTCTAGTCTTAGGCAGAAAATACTTGTAAAGTGACAATCACTTACATTGAGAGATTGTTACAAAAATTTATTCTTGTTACTTTCTTTTGTACTATTGGATCAATAACAAGCTTGCCGACATTAATCGAAAGTTCTATAGCTATTTGAATTTATGCCCTTTACTTTTACTTTACAGGTTTTTAATCGCTTTAATTTAATTATTGTCATATTGCATTATTCTTCTTTATGCCATGTTGTCCCTCAATTTAAATATTGCTTTTATGTTGTTTAAATTTGAAATAATGTCTGGCTAAACTTGTCTGAGTCCGACGTATGAGGACCATCGTTACCGACGGGACTCGGTAGAAAATAATATTGTTTTGGTTTTAGTTTCCAATTGTCTGTCTTAATGTTTTGTCATGAGAGTGAAAAGTAAACTAAGGTTCGAGTCGAATGCGCGAGAGTGTGAGGATTGAATCAGATAGTGGAAACTAGACATCGATCCTAAAAATAGCGAGAGCACTCTAGGTATTGATTAGGATCTAATTGATTTTCAAAATATGCTTTCTAATTAAAATGGGCGAGCGAGAGAAAAATCTCATGGTTAGGGAGTGTGGCTTTAGTCAATAGCGCGAGAGTGTGAGGCGGAGTCTTTAAATTGATATTTTCTACAGAACGTAGTTTAATCATAATTAGCGCCTAAAATTTACAGAGTCCTTGAGGAACACGAAATCCATATTCCGCCCTCTCTTTATTATTATTTCCAAACCTTTAGCAATTTACCTTTTACTTCCATCCGAATCTTTTTAACCATTAGCCTTAGCTTTACATAGCATCAATCGATAATGGTAGATTGGTTATTAGTCCCTATGGGTTCGATATTTTTTAAAGCTACACGATAGACTGTATACTTGCATTTAGATTATCCGATAGACTTGCAAAGTCGCATTCAAGTTTTTGGCGCCGTTGCCGGGGACTGATTTAGTCAATATTGTGATTCTGTTGATGCGCAATATAGACTAAGGCAACAATTTTCCTTTCTAATTCGTCAATTTTATGCCAAACGCTCGCTCTCAAGGCGAACACTTACAGAAACTGATTGATGATATCGAGCATTTTATTAATTTAAGATGTCGAATCAACAAATTCCGGATCAAATATAATCTTCCTGAACCTAAAATTCCTTTTCCAGAACTAAGAATTCCTGTGGCTGAAAATCCACCAAACCGTCATCTCAAAGACTATGTTGTTCCGTCGCAAAATGAACCTCACAATAACATTGTTGCCCCTGCCATCAAACGAAACGATTTCAAGCTAAAACCTTCTTTGTTACAAGTCGTTCAACATAACCAGTTTTCTGGGAGTCCTACAGACGACCCGAACCTTCATATATCAATGGTTATGCAGTACGCTGACACCGTAAAGGCAAATGGTGTTAGTAATAAAGCCATAAAATTACGTCTTTTTCCTTTCTCCTTAAGAGATAGAGCTAGAGCTTGGCTCCAGTCTCTACCATCCAACTCTATCACTACATGGGATAAGTTGAAGAAAGTCTTCTTAGCCCGATACTTTCCACCTAACAAAACTGCTATGCTAAGAGCCCAAATCAACGGATTTAGGCAAAAAGACAATGAATCTCTTTTTGATGCTTGGGAAAGATACAAAGACATGTTGAGGCTCTGTCCGCGTCATGGACTTGAAAAATGTATCACTCAACTGATGGATAAAAATTGTTCAACCAAGTGAATAAGAAAGTTGTAATCAACAGGGATGTAATGATATATGACCTTAAGGAATGGAATTAGGCTGAAAACATGCTGTTGCAGTAAAGTAGCAATCAAAAGTAAGTATTTGTTTTATCGTATCCATAGGGATTGGTGTGATATCAAATTTCGTTCAATGATTTCTACGTTTTTAAGCTTGTTGTTAGGAGGGTGCTTGAAAGTTTAAAGATGCAGAATGTAAAACGCATGAATAAATGAATAAAGTTTTGGAGAGAGGAGAGAACTTGTCAGGATTGGATTTCATCCACCGATTACATACATAAATTTACCAATCGGTTATGCACGGTCTAAATATTCATCAATATCATCACATATCGCTCATCAACACTGCTAAGTCTAGCCGATGTCGCGGGTCCTACCCTATTGTTTAATCGATGATCTCTCACTCTGTTAAACAATACGAAGCATTATGATTCGATACCCACAATGAATGTTAGATCTAAATTTATGTATAGCGTTTAGAATCTAACATATGATTATCCTATATCTATATTCGAAGAGTATTTATCAATCACGATTCAAATCAAAATGTAAAACAAGTAAAAAAGGATAACATTGATATAGATTCATTAAATAGATTGTACACAACACCATGATCAATAAAAATACATACTTTAACAATAAACTTACATCCAATCACAACAAGAAAGGGATTTAGCTACACATGGTATCTAAATACAAAGAGAATAATGAAGATAAACAATCATCCATGGAAATGTCCTGCCGATAAAAGGAAATCTAGCTTCAGATCTTCAAGGTGCACCCTCTCTAGTTGCGCTAAGAGAGAATATGAAAAATGGTTGAGTTCCACAAAAATATCTAAGAAGAAATGGATAAATACAAACCTGAAAAGTGGATTCGGGCTAAGCATAAAAATTTGGGTTAAGCACAACCCAGGCTAAGCACAAAATTCTGGGCTAAGCACAACCCATGCTAAGCCCACTCTGGTTGCGCTTAGACCAATTAGAAACTTTAAAAATGCCTTCCCCGCTGCCTAGACCCTCTAAGCCCATCTGGAATGGACCAATGACGAGGCATGGCCCAATCCGCTTCTGGTCCCAGAGCGGCCCAATTGCCTAAGTCTAGCCAATGTTGGGCAACATTCACCTTTCTTCCCCTCTACCGGGCGTACATGGTCGGATGACCCCAAGGGTCATCATCTTCTCCTCAGTACTTCCTGCCCGTTACACACGGCTCCACCACCCAGAAACAGTCGTGGAACTGCATCCTTGCCCGTAGCAACGACTAGTTTCAGGCACCTCTTCCCGTCCTAACGGCTAGTTTCTCGCAGTTACCTATTCTTTGGGAAACAGTTATTTCGCCCTGAAAATAGGGACCGTTGGCCACGCGCTGGGGGCACTATAAAAACCATCTCATTTAAGAGGGTTAGGTATCCAAAAATCATCCTACGAAATACATACTTTGTACTTTCTTTTCTCTCTCTCTCTCTCTCTCTCTCTCTCTCTCTCTCTCTCTCTCCCGATTCTTACTTTAGCATCGGAGTGCCTTGCAGGTACACTGATAAGTGCAAATTGTACCTATTTTTGTGTATAAGTTTTGTTGCACTTATCGATACTTTGTGTTAATTTTTGTTTGAATAAACCCCACTTTTTGTGTAAATACGTTTACTTTACATTTTAGTGTATATATTATGTATCGTGTAAATATCAGTGAGTTTAATTGATTTCCATTCATTTTTGTAGGTATTATAGCAGTGGGATTTTGCCATTGTTGTATAGAGCATTGAATAAGCTTTCCAACGCTTCGAACCGGGCGAAAAATGGAGTTACGGTTCAAATGTTACGAATAAAACAGTACAGAATTTTGTGTTGTTCTGTCAAATTCGCCAGGCAAATTTTCCTTTCGCCGGGCGAATTTGAGAAATACGCCGGGCGAGGCTGTGGTGAGGCTTTGGCGAGTGAAATTTGGAAATTCCAGTAGCTGTTGTCTTGTGCTCACGTCTTATTCGCCAGGCGAATTTTGAGACTTTCGCCAGGAAAAATTTTCAATCCGCCTGGCGAATGTAGATATTTTTGCCAGGATGTTTTATTGCGCAGGTGGTGTGAGAGAAAAAGGGGAATCCGCCAGGCAAATTTTCAATCCGCCTGGCAAATTTGTCTGAACCAGAAATTTGTATTTAATTCATTTTACTTCATTTTTGTTATGTTATGTTGTTTGGGGGTGATTTTTGGTCTCCCAACTTCATCAACCTCATTCTTTGATGAGAGAACTTGATAACAACACATGGATTTTGCATCTTGAAGAATCGGATTTGGATCTTCATTAATCGGGTTGACAACGGGGAGGTTTTGGTTTATCTCTCTTTCTCTCTTTGTGTAATTTCTTTTGTGTTGGGTGTTTGTATAGTTATTATGAACTCATGTATCTTTGTTGATCATAATAATGTATAAATTTGCTTTACAAATCATTATCGGTGTCTTCCTTAATCTTTTTGCATTTATGTTTGGATTTGTGTCGTGTTAGAGATAAACATCACAAATCTTGATTAGGGATAAATATCTATTGTCTAGATGCTAGAGATAGATTTAGATGATAATCTTTTTGGTGTCGGAACTTAATGCTTTCCGTGTTTCGAGGCTTCGTACGCGAGAGTGACAAAGAGAGTGATAAGGTTGCTTTCTTAACTCAGTGTGCCAAAGATAGACACTGTTGTTAGCCATACTTGATGATTTTGACGAGTATTGTAGTAGAGTGAAAATGATCGATAAATTTATGTTTGTGACGAGTGGATTATATGTATGCTTGATAAGTTTCTTTTCTCTGAAGAATGAATTCTTTTTATGTTTATATTTACTTTTCTGTTTTACAATTCCAAACCATTTTAACCCAAACTCTAAAACATTGGCATTGTCGAACAGTAGTTCAATCCCAATCTTTGTGGACACGATAAATTCCCAGAAAAATACTTCCAAATCTTTTTGTTGCTTGCCGCTATACCGCTTCAACAAAATGGCGCCGTTGCCGGGGATTGGTTTTTTGTTCTTGCATTGCAATAGTTTCGTTGTTTTTGAGTTTTGTAGATATCGTACATGTTGTATATTTTCACTTGTTTATATCGATACTTGTATATTTTAACGTTTGTTCAAGTGTTTGGTTAGGTCGCTTGATTTTGGTTGCGCGGTGAGGCATCACCATGGCATGAAGAGAGGAAGTTTCTAGCTAAGCACCGTAAAGGCGTCGAGCTTATGACGTAAAACAAGCATGTTGTTTTATTTTCTTTTGTTGTTGTTATGTTTAGGTAGTATGGTGCAATTGTCTAAACAAATTTAGATCGGACCAGCTCTTAAATTTTAAATCTTCACTTTTAAATTTGTTTAGACAATTTTTGTCGGTTCTTAGTTTGTGTATATTAATGGTTTGTGTGTTTTCCTTTAAGCTTATTTGAGTAGCTTGAGGAACTTTTGGTGATGTTCCAAGTTTGATCGTTTCAACTTGCGGATGTATGGTAATGATATTTTTAAGTTTTGTACGCGTCTGAGGTATGTGTTTATCGCTTTCTATACTTTAGCATATTCATGATTCTTAGGCTTTTTACAAACTTCCATGCCATTCATTCTTTTGTATACTTGTTCTTGTGTGAATCACTTTAGTTCCCACCCTTTTTGTGAGGTAGCCTTCTATTGTTCATATATATGCGGAGTTCCAACTTTCTTGTTCTAACTGGATTTTATTATGTTGAATCTTTTGTTTGTGTTGATTGTATGAAAGCATGAAAAGGATCAAGGCATTTTGTTTCATTTTGAGCACAACTACCTAGCCAAATTGTTAATTCACCTTGTGAGTGTGTGATCATTTGTAACCCCTTTGTGCCTTTCTATCATTATCCATGTTGTTTGAACTTAATGCTTGTCTATGAGTATTGAATTCACTTTTTGTCTGGATTTTGATTGATATTTTTTTCTTGAACCCTCAACTTTGTGTTGTTGTATGAATTTTTTCCTTGCCTTAGAAAGTAGGGAGTATTCACATGATGATGTGGTTGAATTCAAGTTGGGGAGAGAATGTTTGCTCACTTATGTGGTTGGTTTCTATGAGGTTGAAAAAGAAAAGAAAATATGAAAAAAAAAATGAAAAAGAAAAGAAAAAAGAAAGAAAAAGAAAATCCTTGAGAAGGGAAACAAAAATGGTTCAAATAATTCTGCTAAATAAGTACTGTGTTTTGTGTAACACTTGGGATTTTGGAAGAAGTTAATTGGAATTTTGGTGTTTGAGTCTTTGTGAGTTGATCACTCCCTTAGGTTTAGGCAAGTTTTTGTTTCAATTACCTTTAGAAATTGCCCCTTGTTGTTTTCCCGACCACATTACAACCTTGAAAAGTCCTTGTGATTCTTGCCTTTGTATGTTCAATGTGAATTTTTGGATGGATGCATAATTTAGTCTTTTGTTTGCAAAATTGTTGTGTGAGTGAAAAATACCTCATTTTGTGTTTTCCATCTACCGATGATTGTTCTTGCTAGGTGTGATTCACATTTGAACTTGTGTTGTTTTAGAATGTTCGGCATGAATTTTTGTATTTTGCATTTGTTTGGTGACTATGTTACCGTTGTAGTGTAGTGGTAAGTATTTACTTTGTGTGTACCATTTTTCATTTGAACCATACATTTGTTTCTATCTTTCAAAACCTGTTGATTCGTGATTCTTTGGTTTTTGCGTTTGTTCCCTTGAGTTAGTTGATTCTTGTTTGAGGACAAACAAGTTTAAGTTGGGGAGAGTTTGATAAGTGCAAATGGTACCTATTTTTGTGTATATGTTTTGTTGCACTTATCGATACTTTGTGTTAATTTTTGTTTGAATAAACCCCACTTTTTGTGTAAATATGTTTACTTTACATTTTAGTGTATATATTGTGTATCGTGTAAATATCAGTGAGTTTAATTGATTTCCATTCATTTTTGTAGGTATTGTAGCAGTGGGATTTTGCCATTGTTGTATAGAGCATTGAATAAACTTTCCAACACTTCAAACCGGGCAAAAAACGGAGTTACAGTTCAAATGTTACGAATAAAACAGTGCAGAATTTTGTGTTGTTCTATCAAATTCGCCAGGCAATTTTTCCTTTCACCGGGCGAATTTGAGAAATCCGTCGGGCGAGGCTGTGGCGAGTGAAATTTGGAAATTCCAGTAGCTGCTGTCTTGTGCTCACGTCTTATTCGCCGGGCGAATTTTGAGACTTTCGCCAGGAAAAATTTTCAATCCGCCTGGCGAATGTAGATATTTTTGCCAGGTTATTTTATTGCGCAGGTGGTGTGAGAGAAAAAGGGGAATTCGCCAGGCAAATTTTCAATCCGCCTGGCGAATTTGTCTGAACCAGAATTTTGTATTTAATTCATTTTACTTCATTTTTGTTATGTTATGTTGTTTGGGGGTGATTTTTGGTCTCCCAACTTCATCAACCTCATTCTTTGATGAGAGAACTTGATAACAACACATGGATTTTGCATCTTGAAGAATCGGATTTGGATCTTCATCAATCGGGTTGACAATCGGGAGGTTTTGGTTTATCTCTCTTTCTCTCTTTGTGTAATTTCTTTTGTGTTGGGTGTTTGTATAGTTATTCTGAACTCATGTACCTTTGTTGATCACAATAATGTATAAATTTGTTTTACAAATCATTATCGATTTCTTCCTTGATCTTTTTGCATTTATGTTTGGATATGTGTTATGTTAGAGATAAACATCACAAATTTTGATTAGGGATGAATATCTATTGTCTAGATGCTAGAGATAGATTTAGATGATAATCTTTTTGGTATCGGAACTTAATGCCTTCCGTGTTTCGAGGCTTCGTGCGCGAGAGTGACGAAGAGAGTGATACGGTTGCTTTCTTAACTCAGTGTACCAGAGATGGACACTGTTGTGAGCGATACTGGATGATTTTGACAAGTATTGTAGTGGAGTGAAAATGATCGATAAATTTATGTTTGTGACGAGTGGATTATATGTATGCTTGATAAGTTTCTTTTCTCTGAAGAATGAATTCTTTTTATGTTTATATTTACTTTTCTGTTTTACAATTCTAAACCATTTTAACCCAAACTCTAAAACATTGGCATTGTCGAACGACAGTTCAATCCCAATCTCTGTGGACACGATAAATTCCCAGAAAAATACTTCCAAATCTTTTTGTTGCTTGCCTCTATACCGCTTCAACATACACCCCTCCCTCATCTTTCACACCCAGCATCACAGACGTCATCCTTGGCCCACTTCAGGTTCTGATCAGCCATCAAGATCAGTGGCGTCGTCTGTGGGAAATTTGTCATCCCCGTCTAACAGCCATCGTAGATTCAAAATCAAAATAACTCTCTGACCAAGATTCAGATCATGGCAAGCCAAGATCACGTTCATGATGCTCGCAACCCTGCTTTCATCCTTGTCAACAAAATTGATACTGACGGAGTTGCATCCTTCCTTTGAGCCGACGCCCACCATCTGAGAGATGGAGCCACCGCGTCTCCCTCCCCCACTCGTGCTGATCACGTTAAAGATCAGCCATCCCTGGACCACCAGCTTGTTCCTGTTCTGCCCAATGTCGACCCGGCCGTGGCGGCCCTTCTTGAAGCTCTCAACAAAACAATCTCCTAATCCTCCAACAAAACGCGAGGATTGGAGCCCTAGAGGAGTCTGCCAGGCCAAGATCCCCTCCGCCGAAGAAAGACAGCCGACGATCCCGCAGCCCACCTCCCCGACGTGAAAGAGACTGTCGGGAATCACCTGAACCATAATCCCATGTCATTCGGAAGCGGGACCACGTCTCCCCGCGGAGCCAGCACTCCTCAGAAAATAAGAGGACTATGAGAGACCAACATTCTCCCCCGCCCAGATCCAAGGGACGGGTGCGAACCCCATCTCCCCACAGAAGTCATCGTCCCATTCTCGAGTGAAACACCTGCTCCCCGTCATGGACCAGTAGCAGCAGCGACGACGAGCCTCGCGACCCGTTGTCTCAGGATATCATGGCCATACGCCTCCCCAAGGGATTGGAGAAACTGTAACACCCCCAAATTCGTAAGAATATTTATTTAATTTATTTAAATATAATATTCATGATTTTTGGTGAATTTTGGTGTTTTGGGCATTGTGTGGAATTTTGTGGAGTTTTGGTTATTTAATTAAATAATAGTATATAATATGGAATGTATTAGTATTATTATTAATTTAAATAATATTAGAAGGATTAAGGGTAAATTGGACTTTTAAGGAGGAGGTAATGGGGGTAATATTGGGAAAGCCCATTTTAGAAGCTCAAGAGTTAGGTTTAACAGAAAGGAGAATTTGAGAATATGATTCATTTTTGTTAGACCGTGAAAAGAAGGAAATGGGCCAGAGCTATGAGGAAAAAGGAAAAAGCTTAGGATTCGAGAAGGTTTCCAAGAACTCAACAAAGAAAGCTTGGACTCGACAATCTAAGCTATGGGGAGTATTGCCTTTCATTGTTTTCAATATAGGGATGCGATGTATTTAAAGTGGATTTTGAGGTTTATGAGGGTTTATAGGTTTTATGAGTACACTGATAATTTAGGGCATTTTTGTGGATTAATTATTAAGGGTTGAATTGAATCGGATAAAAGTAAGCCTTCGAGGCTAAACCTTCTATTGGTGATATGTGGAATCTTGTATAGAAAGGGACTTATGGGAGTTATGAGAATCTTTGGGGTTTGTGAAGGTTTATGTGATTTTGAGGTTTAAGATAGTGTAATGAATCGACCTAATAGTCGTAGGTTTTCTGCCTTTGATTGCCATAATGCCATAGGAATGTATTTGGGATGTTTTTGGGGTAATTGAAGTTGAACCCGTAAGATTTTGGAGGTCTGTTGTGCTACTGATGCGTAGCAGCGATTGCATGAAATCGCAAGTTCGCAAAGCGAATGAAACGTTCGCACATCGAACATTTGCCCTAGATTCGCTGGGAGAATAGCGCAGCGAATGCGCGATAATGTTGTTTGTGATTCTGGGACGAAATGTGAAGGAGGATCTTTAGTTCGCACGATGAACTTTCCAGCGAATGACTTGCTAGGCGAACGAGGTTGGCGAGGAGAGACAAAATGGGGTTCCTCTGGGTTTTGTATGGGATTCTGGGGTTCGCTGGCAGCTCACAAAGCAAACACCCCAGCAAACAGGTTCGCACGGCAAACTTTGTAGCGAACGCATGCTGTTCGCGAATTTGTTTTATGATTCTTGTGTTGTCTTGGTGTTTTGGGCTGTGATTATTCTAATGAATTGCCATGATGTATATTGATGATTATGAGATGTATATATATATATATATGTGATGTTTGATGATTAATTGATGATATGAATTACCGTGAGTATATTGACGATTATGAGCTGTATATATCTGATGTTTGATGATTAATTGATGATATGAATTACCATGATGTCGAAGTGTGAGTTTTGGTTAAAGGAAGTGAGTTTCCTTGGCCATGTGATTTCAAGTGGTGGAATTGCTGTTGGTCCTTCTAAAATTGATGATGTGTTATAGTGGGAGACTCCGAAGTATGCCACCGAAATACAAAGTTTTCTGGGATTGGCGGGTTATTATCGCAAGTTTATCGAAGACTTTTCTAAGTTGGCATTACCTTTGACTCAGTTGACTCGAAAGGGTCAAGCTTTTGTGTGGGATGTAGCTTGTGAAGAGAGTTTTGTGGAATTGAAGAAGAGATTGACGACCGCTCCAGTGTTGATTTTTCCTAATCCGAGCGAATCTTTTGTGGTGTATTGTGATGCGTCGAAGATGGGTCTTGGTGGTGTATTGATGCAGAATAGACAAGTTGTTTCCTATGCTTCGAGACAATTGAGAGTTCATGAAAGGAATTATCCTATGCATGACTTAAAGTTGGTCGTTGTGGTGTTGTGTGGGAAATTTGGAGACATTATCTGATTGGCTCTAAATTTGAAGTGTTCAGTGATCATAAAAGTATGAAGTACTTATTTGATCAGAAGGAATTGAATATGAGGTAGAGGAGGTGGTTAGAGCTGTTGAAGGATTTTGATTTTGATTTGAGTTATCATTCGGGCAAAGCAAATGTAGTGGCCGATGCATTGAGCAGAAAGTCATTGCATATGTCGATGGTTATGGTGAAAGAGTTGGAATTAATTGAGCAATTTCGAGATTTGAGTTTGGTATGTGAAGAGACCACTAACAGCGTGAAGTTGGGAATGTTGAAGTTGACTAGTGGTATTTTGGAAGAAATCAGAGTGGGACAACGATCTGATTTAAAGTTGGTTGACCAGTTGACTTTGATTAACCAAGATAATGGAGGTGACTTTCAGATTGATGAGATTAGTGTGATGAGGTTCCGAGATAGAGTATGTGTTCCAGATGTTCCAGAAATCAAGAAAAGTATTTTAGAAGAAGGACATCAAAGTGGGTTGAGAATTTATCCCGGTGCTACGAAGATGTACCAGGATTTGAAAAAGTTGTTTTGGTGGCCTGGTATGAAGAAGGATATCGCAGAGTTCGTTTATGCGTGTTTGACTTGTCAGAAGTCAAATATTTAGCATCAGAAGCCTTTAGGTATGATGCAGTCGTTGAATATTCCAGAATGGAAATGGGATAGCATTTCCATGGACTTTGTGTTGGGATTGCCGAAGACTGAGAAAGGGAATTATTCTATTTGGGTAATCGAGGATATATTAACTAAATCGACTCATTTCTTACCGATGAAGATTAATCATTCTATGTAGAAGCTAGACGAGATGTACATTGAGGAGATTGTGAAGTTGCATGGGATATCTTCGAGTATTGTGTCAGATAGAGATCCGAGATTTACATCGAGGTTCCGGAAGAGTTTGCAAGATGCTTTGGGTACTAAGTTGAGGGTGAGTTCTGCCTACCATCCGCAGACGGACGGTCAGACAGAAAGGATTATCCAATCTTTAGAGGATTTGTTGAGGGCTTGTGTGTTAGATCATGGAGGATCTTGGGATAGCCATTTACCGTTGATTGAGTTCACATACAATAATAGTTCTCATGCTAGTATTGGAATGGCGCCATATGAAGCTTTGTATCAGAGAAGGTGTATGACTCCTTTGTGCTGGTATGAGTCGGGCGAGAGTGTTGTGCTTGGACCTGAGATTGTGCAAGAGACGACCGAGAAGATTAAGATGATCCAAGAGAGGGTGAGAGCGTCACAGAGTCGCCAGAAGAGTTACCATGATAAGATCAGATGAGGGAGTTGTATCCGACTCTGTTTCTTTGAGGTAATTTTCGAGGGCGAAAATTCTTTAAGTGGGGGAGAGTTGTAACACCCCAAATTTGTAAGAATATTTATTTAATTTATTTAAATATAATATTCATGATTTTTGATGAATTTTGGTGTTTTGGACATTGTGTGGAATTTTGTGGAGTTTTGGTTATTTAATTAAATAATAGTATATAATATGGAATATATTAGTATTATTATTAATTTAAATAATATTAGAAGGATTAAGGGTAAATTGGACTTTTAAGGAGGAGTTAGTGAGGGTAATATTGGGAAATCCCATTTTAGAAGCCCAAGAGTTAGGTTTAAGAAAAAGGAGAATTTGAGAATAGGATTCATTTTTGTTATACTGTGAAAAGAAGGAAAAGGGCCAGAGCTCTAAGGAAAGAGAGAAAAGCTTAGGATTCGAGAAGGTTTCCAAGAACTCAAGAAAGAAAGCTTGGAATCGACAATCTAAGGTATGGGGAATATTGCCTTTCATTGTTTCCAATATAGGGATGCGATGTATTTAAAGTGGATTTTGAGGTTTATGAGGGTTTATAGGTTTTATGAGTACACTGATGATTTAGGGCATTTTTGTGGAATGATTATTAATGGTTGAATTGAATCGGATAAAAGTAAGCCTTCGAGGCTAAACCTTCTGTTGCTGATATGTGGGATCTTGTATAGAAAGGGATTTATGGGAGTTATGAGACTCTTTGGGGTTTTTGAAGGTTTGTGTGATTTTGAGGTTTAAGATAGTGTAATGAATCGACCTAATAGTCGTAGGTTTTGTGGCTTTGATTGCCATAATGCCTTAGGAATGTTTTGGGTATGTTTTTGGGGTAATTGAAGTTAAACCCGTAAGATTTTAGAGGTATGTTGTGCTACTGATACGTAGCAGCGATTGCAGGAAATCGCAAGTTCGCAAAGCGAATGAATCGTTTGCACAACGATCATTTGCCCCAGATTCGTTGGGCGAATAGCGCAGCGAATGCGTGATAATTTTGTTTGAGATTCTGGGAAGAAATGTGAAGGAGGATCTTTAGTTCGCACGGCGAACTTTCCAGCGAATGACTCGCTAGGAGAATGAGGGTGGCGAGAAGAGACAAAATGGGGTTCCTCTGGGTTTTGTATGAGATTTTGGGGTTCGCTGGCAGCTCGCAAAGCAAACACCCCAGCAAACAGGTTCGCACGACAAACTTTGTAGCGAACGCCTGCTGTTCGCGAGTTTGTTTTATGATTCTTGTGTTGTCTTGGTGTTTTGGGCTATGATTATTCTAATGAATTACCATGATGAATATTGATGATTATGAGCTGTATATATATATGTTATTTGATGATTAATTGATGATATGAATTACCATGAGTATATTGACGATTATGAGCTATATATATATGATGTTTGATGATTAATTGATGATATGAATTACCATGATGTATATTGATGATTAAATGATGATGTGAATGACCAGGAGTTATATGAATGGTTATAAGATGATGATTCGTGATATTTTGATGAATAAATAACGATATGATCAATATGAGATTTTGATGAATGATGGTGCACGTAATCACTTTTGTTGATGATGATGATATTGACGTTGCGCATCATGCATTCATAGCATTATAGGACTTCGGTCCAGTGAGTTAGGCTTCGGTCTAAGGTGGCTTCAATCCCATTGTGTGGATGTGAGGTAATTTTGACGTGCTTCGGTTCTTGTGTGGAATTGATCCTAATGACGGGGATCTTTGGAGGGTGATGGCCTAGTGTCCAACGACTTTGACAAATTGGTACCACATGCACGAGTCTTGTTGTGCATTGCATTTAATTGGCTTTGATGTGAATTATAATGTTGTGATTTTTGATGTTTCCTTGTGATAACCCTGATGATGTTGTATATGATGATGACGTCATTTGATGCATATCCTGTTTTTATATTGATTATAATGAATTGTGATTACTCACCCTGCCTGTTTGAATGTTGCCTCCACGTGGGTAACATGCAGATGATCATGCTTAGCTGTGGAGGCCTTCGAGGACCTTTTGGAGTTTTAGTGCTTTTGGTCGATGTAGAGGGTCTTGCTCTGATAGTGTAACATTGGGTTGGGTCGTTGAGTCGAACCATGTTATGTTGACATTTTCTTGTTATTTGATGACTATGATATTATTTTTAAAACCTTTTGATTTTGTATTATTGTGGTTATGGTGGTTTCGCTGCTATTTGATGGCCTTTTGATTATTTTGAGGAAAAACCTGTTGTTTATGGAGCAAATGTTATATTTTGAGTTTATTGAGAAATGTGCACCCTTCTGAGGTGATTTTACTCTGATATATTGTGTATTTTTCCGTGTATAATTGTGGGGTAGAAAAGGGTATTACAGAAACCACCGTCTTTAGGCACCTACGACGGTACGACAGATTGTGACGAGCACATCAAAAATAATGATACTTTGCTCGACTATCGTGGAAAGAAGCGATGACCTGGTATAAAAAACTCCCCGACGAGTCCATCACCTCATGGAGACAGTTGGGGAGAATGTTCTCCAGGAACTTCACGGCATCCCGCCGCCACCCGAACCCTCCCTTGAGGCCATAATTTATGGAAAAGACGAGTCTCTCTGCGCCTACATCGAGAGGTTCAATGAAGAAGCAGTACATGTCTCAAAGACCAATGACATGAAGAAGTTCTTGCTCGAGCGAGGACTTCGTCCCCGTCCAGAATTTGCCAAAGCTATGGGCATTGAAACTCCAAGGACTCTGGACGCCTTCCTCCTCAAGGCATAAGCATATATCCAGTACGAGGAGAAAGAAGCAGCCATCTTCGCCCGGATCTCACGCCACCAGGAGAGCGCCCGAACCTCCAAAAGTGACGAACCCTCGACATCTCGTCAGGGAGACAGAAGACGCGAAGATCGCCCCCGGGAGTCCCGGGACAACAAAGGACCCTCCGGCCGCTTCCATGAGTATAATCCCCTGTCCGTCTCCAGGGAGAAAATCCTCTCCGAATGTGCTAACTCAGAGTTCAAACAAGCATGGGTTTGATTCCCTAAGCAGATACCGGCCAAGCCGAATGCTGACAAGTCAAAATATTGCCGTTTCCACAAGAGTCATGGCCACACAAATGACGATTGCATCCACCTGAAGGATGCCATCAAGATACTGATCAGAGATGGCCACTTGAAACAGTTTACCAAGAAGAGATAAACTCCCCAGCATGACGTCCAGGAGTAGAAGAAAGTCAAGAAAAAGGTGCCTTCATCGGAAGAGACAAACCTGCAGGTCGCCATGAGCGTATCGCGACCTGAGGACTTCTATATTCCTGACGAGCTCGGCGCTCCCCCTACTTCGCAACACATAGTCTGTGGGAAACTTTCCCCTCTTCCATGGTCATCTCCGGAGGGGGCTTCAACAAAGTTATTGTGGGCTCCTTTAAAAGGAAATCCGAGCATCTTCTCAGCACGAGCTCCAATAGGAATACCACGCTCGACAAAGTCCGGGGAGATTTAGTCCCCATCTCTTTCTACCGCGAGGAATTCCTTGGAGGGGCTCCTAACTCAAGCATTTTGCTGCTCGTGAGAGCCCGGATGGCTAACTTTGATGTTCGTCGAATCTTAGTCGACCAAGGCAGTTCGATCGACATTATGTACTCACAGTTGTTTTCCACACTCCAGCTAGATGAATCACACTTGACCCCCTACGTAGGATCTGACCTGCAGGGCTTCAAAGGACCGGTCACAAAGCCTTGGGGATATGTGGATTTGATCATGACTTTCGGATCTGCAGAGACGGCCAGGTCCATTAAAGTCTAATTCTTGGTTATTGATTTCCCTTCTCTATATCAGTGCATCTTTGGGCGGCCAACCTTGCCAAATTGGTGGGCGTACCTGTAGGTTCCTTGGTATTGGCTGGAATTTTGGTAAAACAATATTGAACAATGTTGATGTCTTTTGTCTAATGTCATAACATTGGTTCCTTAACATTAGTTGTTGCAGGGTTGAAGGTTTATGAGCTGATGTTATATCGTGATGTCTTGACATCAGTTAGTAGAACATCAGATCTGAAGTAAGTGTTTTACGGCTGCAGTTATTATGTTTGTTTTTATGGAGATCTGTTAGAGAGATTGAAGGCAAAGATCTTGGAGAAGATATTTCCAGTTGCAATCAGATATAGAGCAGATTGTGCAACAAACATTAGGGCTAATTATTTCAATAAGATTTAAAAAGATATGAAGATCAAATCTGTTTTAAATCAAATCAAATCAGAGTTTATTGGAGAGGTCCAAGCCCAAGGCTGAGTTACTATTTAAAGCAGCCTCAACCCTAGAAGAAATTAACGAAGAAAGAGAGCATAGACTGTGTCGCTCCCGGGATTTTCATCCAAGTACAAACGCGAAAGTGGCACCGAAACAGAGTCGCCAGCAATGTGTATTTATCCCAAGAGAGGGAAAGGAAACACCGCGTAAACCTGAGAGAAAGGAAAAGCATGGTCTTACGACCAAGAGAACTGGGTTCGGGAGTCGGTTACGCGCGGGGAAGGTATTAGCACCCCCACGCGTCCATCGTACCCGATGGGATCCACGCTTGCTTGTCTCGATCAAAGGGTGATAAAAAGAATACTGGAAAAGGAACTGGAAAAGGAAAGGAGAGAGAAAGAGAAACAAACGTAGGGAAAATAAAAGAAGTGCTCGCATGGGCCCTACCCCACTGCCTACGTATCTCATCGGGAGCATGAGAATCAGAGCGACGTAGTTCCCCTCACTAGGGATGGATTGTTTTTTAGAGAACGGCTTACGTTCTAGCTCAGGTGTTGTAGGCTCGCTGGTCCGAGTGCGTTACCATCTTGCAAGAGAACGAGTAGAAGCGCGTTCGTGCTTTGAGAATGAATGAGATGAGAAAAGAATTCCCGAAGGAAAGACGTTATTGTTTGTTTTTGTCTTTTAGAAGTTTTTTCATTTGTTTGCATATGACAGTGTATCTGAATCTTAGTCATTGGAATGTGTACATTCTCACATTCCAAGATGGAATGGGTAAGAAAGCACACTAAGAATGAAGAAGACCCCCACACTTAGTTCCAATTGTCAAGGTTCAAACACACTAGCGTACTTGTATTTATTAAGTGTTTTTGTTGATTAAGAAATGAAGAAGTTTTTTTTATTATTTGCACCTTCAACAAGTATTGCATTTAAGTCCCTCATACAAGATCAAATGTTTAACACATTGACCCAAGATGGGCTATAAGCTACACATTCTAAGATTACAAGAGAAGACCCCTTATAATCTTTTCTTTATATGAAAGGCCTAAATGCAATAAATGCCTACCTTTATTATATGTTTTGAATTTTCTTTGAGAGATGAGAAGAGAGACTCAAGAGAGGAGAAAAGGTAAAACCTATATGGACTAAGACTCAATCCTAATTGAAGATTAAAGGGAGTGATCCTAAAGGTTTGTGAGGTTTCAACCTGAAATCTAAAGAAAGAATGAATTAAACAATTCACTTCTAAAGTAGAAGATGAATTGTAATTCACAAGGGGAAAGTGATGAGTTATTAAAAGAAAGCACATAAGTGCTTAACAAAACACAAAATGGAATTGTAAAAGAGAAAGGATAGAAGTTGAATGTGGATTCCTTATCCACACTCAATTGAAACTTACCAAAGCCCCTACATGGTTAGTAAACAAGTATAAGAAGTATAAGAAGTAAAAGAACATGTAATGCATCATAAAACTCAAAAGAATTAAATGAGAAAACAAATCTTAGGGCCACAACCAGAATGTACATCATATGGGAACAAATGGTCATTATCAACCAAACTCAAGTGGGTAGGCAACAAACATCCTCCATGACATTAGAACATGATATCATAAGAAAAGGAAGAATGAAAGATGAAAGGAAAAAGAAGAAATGTGCATAAATGGAACATGTAATCCATGGATCAGAATTGAAATGAAATGAAAAATGATTCACAAACATCTCACAAGTATTCATGCATGACACATCAAAGCATTTAAGAAGTAATAGAAGAAGTAGAATTGAAATGGAAGTTCAAAAGAAAACACAAGCACAAACACCACATGTTAAAGGTGCACAAGGTTTAAATGAAAGTCAACATGCAAGGATGACACATAATATGTACCAATAACCTATAATGTCAAGTGAATGGTTCACCAAATATGCAAATGATCATGCCATTATGTACAAAAGAAAACATGCAAACATGCACAAGAGATTACAATGATATAACATGTCATAATGCTTTAAATGAAATGCATCAAACAAAAATCAAATGGCCTCATGAAAATTATGAAAATATGGTATTGAAGTTCACTAATCAGAGATGAATCACATATCAAAGTAGCATGCAAGGAACCAAGGCAAAATGATGTCAAGCAATGCACTTAGGTCACATAGACATATCATACAAAGTAGCACAAAAGTGAACACCAAACATCCCATAAAACTGACCTAAAAAATCAAATAAAAATCACTTAACATACCTCAAGATGATAATGACTCAATGCAAAAAGAAGAGCATCAAAACAATTTTTTATGGTCAAGAACAAAATTAAACAATATCATGTACCATATTAAGAATACACACCAAAGAAATTCAAAGAAAATTATGGAGCAGGGGCAAAAAGGTCATAAAATCAAGCAATAAAATCATGGAAAATTTTCTAAATGTTTTAATGATGCTCATGAATTTTTGTGGAATTTTATGATGATGTTTGATATTTTTAAAAATTAAAAAAGCAAACGTGTATAAAAATGAAAAAATGAAATGAAATGTAAAGGGAAGGGGAGGTGTGAACATAGCAATTATGCAGTTCAAATCATTTGGGCCTTAAAACAGGGAGGTGCGAATAGCATTCTGGCTAAGTCCACTAAGCGCGCAGAACACACTAACAACCATGCACTTCAGTCAACAATAGTCAAAGTAATAACAACCATCAGATTAAGTCAAGTCAAGAAACAAGTCAAGGTAATTACATCCAACGCGCATTCATGAATGTGCATCTTAACTACCATGCAATGCATCACACCACTTTTAAGTGAATCAGAAAAATGGCACATGACATGCACGCCCTTTTTTAATGTGTTGGCCAATCCTATACCACACGATGCAAGTAAATCCACGGTCATGATTAAAACTGCAAACCAAACCCTAACACATGATCACCGGCCGGAGAGGGACCTCCGGTCACCTTCTCCGGCCACGCACCACCGTCTGCAACTCTCACATGTCCCAGAAATGCACAAATATTATACCAAAATGAAGCTGAGCTCACGTAGATTAAGAATTCACAATTGTTTTTCACATACCAAGCACACACATAGAGAACAGAGGAGATTAAATCATGCCCTAAGTTTTGGATCTAGGCTTCTAAGAAGCTCTATCAACTAGCCATAGTTCAAATGCTCCTAGCGAGCTCATATCAACAAAATAAGCTAAACAAACTCTAAATCATGCCAGAAAAGTTTGAGATGATGAAACCTGAAAATGCTGCAAACTGGAGTTAAACAAAAAACCAGAGAATCGTGCTTCTTCTTTGAGCTACTCTTGGCCAAATAAAGGCTTGAGAATCTTGAAATCGTGCAGAGAATCACACTGAAAATTCCAATCTCTTGAAACTGAACTTGATTACTTGGATGTGTATGCTCTTATTCTTGATCCAGAATGAAACAATGAAGATGATGGAGGCGAAATGTGAAAGGAGATGGTGAAAATGGAGTGCAGTCAGAGAGAAAACAAAGAGATTGAGAGAAAAAGTTTGAAGTATTGGAGAGGGAGAGTGAAAAAATGAAGCTGAAAATGAAAATTGAGAGTGAGGATTTGATTTATAGTGTGAGCTAACCATGGTTAACCTGAGTTGGTTAACTGAGTTGAAGTGATTTAGGTGAGTCCATCCTAACTAACTGAGTCAAGTTAGTTAGGGGACGAGCTGTGATATAGTGATGATGATCTATGGCGAGCTAGGGTGGATTACAAAGGATCAGTGGTGGTGGTAAACTCGTGTGTGAGCTGCAGCAACATAAACTTGCTCTACAAGTTTCATTCTTTCCACTTCCATGTAATGAGCCTGAGCAACACGTGCAAGCAAGGACAATGTTAGTTCTGAAAAGGCAAAGTGTCATAAGGTGTGGGATATGTGCATACACTTTGAAATAACAACAACAACAACACTTGTTTTTTCTGATTTTATGACAGTTGGAACCAATGAAAACCAGCAAGTTTGAGAAGGAAATTCTCCATGTATTGTGAATAATTTGATGAGGCTTTGTGATCATTAGAAAGAGGGATCATGGTAGAACATGTTTGGTATGAAAAATGAATTGAAATGAGGCTTGAAATAAGTTGCAAAATGACTTATAACATCCACATTTGGAACTGATAGAAGGGCGTGCCAACTGGTTGGTTGACAAGGCATCTTGGCACCTGGATTTTCAGCATGATTACCATGACTTGAGGCCACTATTTCTCCATCATAACTTGATCAGATGAAATTTTGCCCAACATGAACATTGAAGAGGGCATTGCAAGGAACAATATTGATGTTGACAAGTTTTTCATTTGAGGCCTTTAACCATGAGAAAAATAGGCGAATATATGGCACACCAACTGTTTGTAGAAATGACACGCGCGTGACCTGAAACTTGCCCAAGCTGACTTGTATTTTGCCCAAGTTTCCCTCAACTTTGATCATCCATAATTCTCTCAATTTTTATCCAATGGAGATGTTCTACACATGGATTTGAAGCTTAAAGGAAGGTCTTTTGTTGTGGCCTGGTGGAATTTTCATTTGATGCTTCAATTTTAAATGGCCTTGGTTCAAACTCTGATGCAAAATGGCCAAAACTTACTATTTTTAGTAACCCTACTTCACCCAAAAATGGCAACTTTCCACATCTTGATTTTTTCATGATTCCTTTGGAGTTTCTTGACCAAATTTTGCACATTGGACACATATAACATGAATTTTATGAATTTGGCCTCAAAAAGTCAAGAGTTGACTTTTTCCTCTGATTATTTGACTTGGCCCCAATTTTCCTGATTTCTGATCTTTCTTCCAATTGAAACACTTCCAAAACCAATTGAGATGTAATTTTCCACATACATACCCTTAGGGACATATGGAATACCATGACATCAAGTTTTGTCCAAAAAATCAGAGATACCCTGATTTAATTGGAAACCCTAATTTCAGCCCCTTCTGGTTAGGAGGAAAAAGTGCAGTCTTCAATTTCAAATTCCTCAGAGTATGTTGTGTATCCTCTTAAAGGATGATGATACATGCCATTTGAGGATGATTTTGGATCAATGAGCTATCTCTTTTGAGGGTTTTCCTTCAATTTTTGAACCTCTTGCATAGTGAAAGATGTAGTGCTTCAATCTCCCATTGAATCTCTCATCCTTGAGGTTGTGGATGATCCATTGAGATGGTATGAGACATGAAAGACCTCTTGGCTTGCCTTGAGGAAACTTGATTGACCTTTTTGTGCTTTGGATGATCTCTTGATTGTCCATCTCCCACCTGACCACATGCCCTGATGGTAAGAAGGATGCCATGCTTCATTTTTCTATGTTAAATGCAATGCAATGCTAATGAGATGGATATGATATGATAAATGATAATGCCATGCTATGATGCCAAAAGGGGAGAGCAAATTTTGGGGTATTACAGCTGCCCCTATTCAAGCGCTGTAGACCTGAATGCCTGAAAGCAATTGCTTTCGGACTTTCAAGGTATATAGTGATTGAATACCAAATATAACCAAAAATTTGCTCTGGATGATGAAGAATAAAAGGGATATAAACCCAACGAGACTGCTGGATTGAATCTTCGATGAAACGTCGGAGAGATCTGTCTTTTGAACGACGCCAGACGACTACTGGCTTGCCACGCTGCTGGTGGACTTTAATAATGTCTTTTATGCAATTCCAGATGACTACTGGCCTGCCACACTACTGGTGGACTTTGATAATGTCTTTTGAACGACGCCAGACGACTACTGGCTTGCCACGCTACTGGTGGACTTTAATAATGTCTTTTATGCAACTCCAGACGACTACTGGCCTGCCACACTACTGGTGGACTTTGATAATGTCTTTTGAACGACGCCAGACGACTACTGGCTTGCCACGCTACTGGTGGACTTTAATAATGTCTTTTATGCAACTCCAGATGACTACTGGCCTGCCACACTACTGGTGGACTTTAATAATGTCTTTTATGCAACTCCAGACGACTACTGGCCTGCCACACTACTGGTGGACTTTGCCGCTTAGTGCCACCCGAAGACGGACTTTTTCCAATCCACTGTTGGGCTTTTGGAATATGCCACCCTTAGATGGACCTTTCGCCAATCCACCGTTGGACTTTTGCCACCCGAAGACGGACTTTTGCCAATCCACTGTTGGACTTTTAGAATATGCCACCCTTAGATGGTCCTTTCGCCAATCCACTGTTGGACTTTTGCCACCCGAAGACGGACTTTTGCCAATCCACTGTTGGACTTTTAGCTGCTTTGCCACCCGAAGATGGACTTTTGCCAATCCACTGTTGGACTTTTGCCACCCGAAGACGGACTTTTGCCAATCCACTGTTGGACTTTGCTAACGTCTTTTAACAATGCCAGACGACTACTGGCTTGCCACACTACGGGTGGATTTTCGCAAAATTCCAATACTGGATTACACTCTGCATCCGCGTCAGACATCTCTGCCGACTTTGCTGAGGAACAAAGACCAATGATTTGACTTTGGAGACTCCTGAAAGGATAACCTCTCCACTGGAGAATGAATGAATAATCCGTCTGCTTCGAATTGTCAAGCTTGCCAAAAATAAATTGGACTTGAAGAATAATAAATCTGCCAGGAATCACTTCATCTGTTGGGGAATGAATTCTGGTCACAGCGATTCCGCTGGGGATGAGAATTTCTTTGTATGGCGTCTTTCTAGGGGAGAGAAGTCATAAAAACTCTGCTTGGGGATCTATCCAATCCAAGACCCTTTGTAGGGGTTATCAACCTTCTGACTCGGCTGGGGAAGGACTGTGCCATCCTTGTTGAGGAATAGATTCTGTCGATCTTATAAACCTCTGCGGGGAGAACAACAACTCAGCTGGGGAGTATTGCTGACAAGATTCGATGCTGACCTCTGTGGGGATACCATGACCAGAGATACGATCTTGCTGGGTATCAGGGCTACTCTGCCAGGGATATGCAAATCCTGGTTAGAACATTCCACTGCAACTTGCTAGGAAAGAGTCCTTAGAGATCTGTTGGGGAAACCCAAAGCAAATCCACAGTATTCTGCTGAAGAATATGACTGTCAAGCTTAGGATAAGTACCACAATGCCCCATGTTAGGCGAGCTTCCCTTTAGACAATTCCGTTAGGGATGACGAGTTTATAACAAACCCTGCTGGCGGAAACTGCTTTAAAACGTCTCGTGCTGGGGAATGCCTTTTGAGAGAATTTTATAGAAGACCAACTGTCCTCAAACTCTACTGGGGATGATCAACACTTCATGCTGGGGAAACAAACATGCCCCATGCTTGGACAACACAACAAATCGTCCCCGAAGAGGATGTCATAAGAGGATTTTACAGAAGATCTAGCCTCTTCAAACTCTTGTGACTTCGCTGGGGATACTGACCATCAGTTTCGGTGTCGACGAGACCACTCTTTTGGGGAACCTGTGACCGTTATCGACACAGAAAAGCTTGTAGCTGTTGGAAGTACTGTATGAGAATCGAATTAATAAGATGCAACGGTACCCAGTTGAACTTAATTCACTGATATCGACCTGTTATGAACAATCGTCGACCGAACGATGAACGCCGATCTCCTTACCCATAATTGCCCCAGTCTTTTGCGTGGGGTGATTTATTGCTGGTCTTGTGCTTAAAATCATCTGCACCTGCTACCTGCAACAAAAGAATATGCCCACATGCTCCGAATATTGCGTGGCTAGAATCCACCATCCGGGAGTATTCAACATTCGAAGTAATTTCAAATGTTTTTTCTGCGCATGTTATTGCAAGGCTGCCATGTTTTCAAATGCAATGTTTTATCAAAAATTAGGACGTTTTTGCAAACAAAGCAATAAAACAAAAATAGAAAGCTTTTTATTGAAATTCTATTTATTGACTGAGAGCCCAGAATAGGCAATTACATCTGGAAGCAATCCCTGGAAAGAGGTGATCGCTGAAAATTGAGAAAAGAAACTATCCTAATGGCAATGTGAAAACGGAATTCCACTGAGTTTCCATTCTGTTATGACCAGTATGTCTTCAAAACTCCCCGACCTTGCCTTCTGAGGAATGATCAGACCGATTCCTATCCTTCAGAACGTCAGTTATTCAAACGGTAATGGGGGATAGATAACTCAGACCATAGTCGTTCGCTTAAATCCCTCTTTTGTGTGGACCGCCCTTTCAGGTTTTCGATCCACCAGGATACCCTTTTTTGCCTAAGTTGCCCTTTCGGGTTTTCAACTTACCGGGTGTACAACTCTTTTTTTCAATTATATCCCTAATTTTTGCCCGAACCTTATTCTGTTTTTGGTTCGCCGGGATGCCCTTTTTTGCCTGGATTTTTTTTATTCTTATTATCCAGCGGGTCTATTCATGCGAAGTATTTTTTGACTACGTCCGAGTTGACAGGGGATGAAAAGTCTTCGCCATCCATGGTTGTAAGCAATAAAGCTCCGCCCGAAAAGACCTTTCTAACCACGAATGGACCTTCATAGTTAGGAG
Source organism: Lathyrus tuberosus (assembly GCA_022829125.1). NCBI lineage: Eukaryota > Viridiplantae > Streptophyta > Magnoliopsida > Fabales > Fabaceae > Lathyrus > Lathyrus tuberosus. Next base: position 5,406,756 of record JALAZF010000418.1, on the reverse strand, counting down.
TCCACTTGCCCCTGTGATCTGTATTGGGAGGAAGGATCCTTTTGAGTACTACATCTCCGACTTTGTAAACCCGAGGACGCACCTTCTGGTCAAATGCCTGTTTCATTCTGCGCTGATATAGTTGCCCATGACATACAGCCGCCAATCGCTTTTCCTCAATAAGGCTCAGCTGATCAAATCTGGCTCGTACCCATTCAGCTTCATCTAGCTTAACATCCATCATAACTTTGAGGGACGGAATCTCTACTTCAACCGGTAACACTGCCTCCATACCATATACAAGTGAGAATGGGGTTGCCCCAGTGGACGTGCGTACCGACGTTCGATACCCATGCAAAGCAAATGGTAACATCTCATGCCAATCTTTGTACGTGACAACCATCTTCTGCACAATCTTCTTGATATTTTTGTTGGCCGCTTCGACCGCGCCATTCATCTTTGGGCGGTACGGAGAAGAATTGTGATGTTCGATTTTGAAGTCCCGGCATAACTCAGCCATCATCTTATTGTTCAAATTAGAACCATTATCAGTAATGATTCTTTCGGGAACTCCCTATCGGCAAATGATATCCCGTTTCAAGAAACGAGCGACCACTTGTTTTGTAACATTGGCATAGGATGCGGCTTCAACCCATTTGGTGAAGTAATCAATTGCCACCAAGATGAAACGATGACCATTGGAAGCTGTAGGCTCAATCTTTCCGATCATATCAATGCCCCACATGGCAAACGGCCAAGGCGACGACATGATACTCAACGGATTTGGAGGCACATGCACCTTGTCTGCATAGATCTGGCATTTATGGCATTTGCGGGCATATTTGCAACAATCTGACTCCATAGTCAACCAATAATATCCCGATCTTAACAACTTTTTAGCCATTGCATGTCCTCCGGCATGGGTACCGAAAGAGCCTTCGTGCACTTCAATCATCAACAAGTCTGCTTCATGTCTATCCACACATCTAAGCAGGACCGCGTCAAAATTTCTTTTATACAGCACGCCATCTTTGTTCAAGAAGAAACTACCGGCTAACCTTCTCAACGTCTTCCTGTCTTTGGACGATGCCCCGGGCGGGTACTCTTGACTTTTCAAGAAACACTTAATGTCATAAAACCATGGCTTGTCATCAGACGCTGCATCGACCGCAAACACAAATGCTGGTCTGTCAAGGCGGGATACCTCAATCTTAGGTACATGGTTCCATCCTTGCACTTTGATCATGGAAGACAAAGTGGCCAAGGCATCAGCGAACCTATTCTCATCTCGAGGAATATAGTACAGTTTCACTGTTGTGAAAAATGTCAGCAATCTCCTCGTATAATCTCTATACGGCACTAGATTTGCTTGGTGCGTGTACCAACTCCCTTTCACTTGATTGATTACCAAAGCTGAATCACCAAATATATCAAGGGTCTTAATCCGTAGATTAATCGCCTCCTCGATCCCCATTATACAAGCTTCGTACTCTGCTTCATTGTTGGTGCATCCGAAAGTTATTCGTGCAGTGAAAGGCATATGAACACCTTCCGGCGTGATAAGAACTGCTCCAACTCCGCACCCATTCATATTGACAGCCCCATCAAAAATCAGACTCCATTTGGATTCAGGGTCTGGCCCCTCCTCCGGAAGTGGTTCCTCGCAGTCTTTAGCTTTGAGAAACATGATGTCCTCATCAGGGAAGTCAAATTTCATGGGTTGGTAATCATCAATCAGCTGTTGCGCAAGATAGTCGGACAGAATACTTCCTTTGATGGCCTTTTGTGAAGTCTACTGAATGTCATACTCTGTCAAGACCATTTGCCACCGTGCAACTCTGCCTGTCAATGCTGGTTTCTCGAAAGTGTACTTGATAGGATCCATTTTTGAAATCAACAAAGTCGTGTGCCTAACCATATATTGCCTTAATCGCTTAGCGGCCCATGCAAGCGCACAGCATGTCTTTTCAAGCATTGAGTATCGGGACTCACAATCATTGAACTTTTTGCTCAGGTAGTAAATAGCATGCTCCTTCCTACCTGTCTCGTCATGTTGACCGAGAACACAACCCATGGAACCTTCAAGCACTGTCAGATACATTATCAGCGGTCTCCCTTCAACTGGAGGCATTAGAATCGGAGGTTCCTGCAAGTATTCTTTTATCTTATCGAATGCCAATTGGCAATCGTCATTCCACCTGACCGTTTGATCTTTCCTTAACAATTTAAATATTGGTTCACACGTGGCTGTTAGGTGAGATATGAACCTTGCAATGTAGTTCAATCTACCCAAGAAACCACGAACCTCTTTTTCTGTTCTCGGTTCAGGCATTTCTTGTATTGCTTTCACCTTGGCAGGATCAACCTCAATTCCTCTTTCGCTCACGATGAAACCCAGTAACTTTCCAGAACGCACCCCAAACGTGCACTTGTTTGGATTTAATCTCAGACGGAACTTTCTCAACCTTTCAAACAGCTTTTTCAGGTTAACTAGATGTTCCTCTTCTGTTCTCGACTTGGCAATCATATCATCTACATAACATTCGATCTCCTTATGAATCAAGTCATGAAACAATGTTACCATCGCCCGCTGGTACGTTGACCTTGCGTTTTTCAACCCAAAAGGCATTACTTTATAACAATATGTACCCCACGGAGTAATGAACGTGGTCTTCTCCATATCTTCAGGTGCCATCTTGATCTGGTTGTACCCAGAGAAACCGTCCATAAATGAGAACACTGAAAACTGAGCTGTATTATCGACCAGCACATCAATATGAGGTAGTGGAAAATCATCTTTCGGGCTAGCTTTATTAAGATCTCGATAATCCACACACATTCTCACTTTTCCATCTTTCTTCGGTACTGGCACGATGTTGGCTACCCACGGAGGATACTTTGTCACAGCAAGAAAACCAGCATCCCACTCCTTCTGGACTTCCTCCTTAATCTTTAAAGCCATGTCGGGGTGAGTCCGACGAAGTTTCTGCTTGACTGGCGGACATTCTTCTCTTAATGGCAGCCTGTGCACGACAATATCCGTATCCAACCCCGGCATGTCTTGATACGACCAGGCGAAAATGTCAACATACTCGCGCAACATTTCCGTCAAAGTTTGCTTCACATCTGCTTGCAAGCTGGCACCAATCCTGATCTCTTTCTTGGCGTCCTTGGTACCAATATTGATGATTTCTACAGTCTCCTGATGAGGCTGGATGACCCTTTCCTCTTGTTTCAACAATCTGGCCAATTCTTCAGGGAGTTCACAATCTTTCTCATCCCCTTCTTCGGCTTGATAAATCGGATTGTCAAAGTCATACATAGTCATATCAAAATCGTTATCAGTGGTATCCGGAGGATCAAGTCTGCATGAACGGGTTCATGCCTTATCTTAGAATTTATTTTTAAGCAAAACAAAAGAAAATGAAACATTGCCATTTTATTTTTTGTGCAAAAATAAAAACTGAAAGACAGAGAACAAAATTTGATTGCCAAACGTCCTTTATTAATGATTAAACATTGCAAATGCAACCATGGTGGCCCTACAAATGAATCTATACGCCTTGGGCAGAGCGCAAGATTTTGACATGCATTATGGTTAGAAAAAACAAAGAAAAATTACTCTGTTTGAAGAGTAACCCGGATGACTTCTTCAACGAACCAGTTCTGCACTTGTTGTCCCGGAACATGAGGGCGTACCCAGTTGTCCAGGTCACAATCACTGTCAACACTATCCTCTGTGGCTGCACAAGACTGGTCCGTGTAGATAATTCCCCCACTATTGAAAGTAATGGGTCCCCTGCTCCCCGCATCTGAAGTTGTAGAGGGATGATAACCAATACCAAATTTGTCTTCCTTCATTGGGGTCTCTATCAACCTGCCCCAACCTTGGGCGTTGCCTGCCCTGACGACTTCGACAGCTTGTTTGTAAGATGAAATGGAGGTACCAGCCCCAACTGGTACAGAAGAAGACTCAGGTGCATCGTCAATATTGACTGCTTCAAATGATTGGCACAGCATCTCATGAATTTCCCCATCCATTTCAATGTACTTGAACGTGGACAAGTGACTCACAAAGATGTCTTCTTCCCCACACACTGTCACAACCTGCCCTTCAAACTCATACTTCAGCTTTTGGTGTAGAGTAGAAGTAACAGCCCCGGCTCCGTGAATCCAAGGGCGTCCCAATAGGCAGCTATATGCAGGTTGTATGTCCATTACATGGAACGTGGATTTGAATACCTGTGGTCCAATTTGTACGGGCAGTTCCACCTCACCAAACACAGATCGTCTGGTCCCATCGAATGCCCTGACCACCAATTCACTAGGCCTTAAGATCAAACCATCAACTTCCAGCTTCATTAATGCCTTCTTGGGCAAGACATTGAGTGATGAACCAGTGTCTACCAGTACATGAGATAACACTGCGCCCTTACACTCCATCGTGATATGCAAAGCCTTATTGTGGTTTCTTCCTTCAATAGTCAGATCTCTACTTGTAAAGCCCAAGCCATGGCTAACATTAACATTGGAGATTACGCCCTCGAGCTGATTAACAGTAATTTCTTGTGGCACGTACGCACTCTTCAACACTTTCAACAACGCCTGCCGGTGCGCATCAGAGCACATCAATAGTGACAAGATTGAAATCTTTGAAGGGGTCTGATTCAGTTGGTCCACAATCTTATAATCGCTTTTCTTGATTATCTTCATAAATTCTTCCATTTCCTTATCAAAAGTAATCTTTGTCTCTGCTTCAGGTGTAGGCGCACTTTCAACCACCTGTTTACCCTTAGCCTTTGCTGCAGCTTCTACCTCCTTATCACTTCTCAAGGTTTGGGGAGCGAACAACCTTCCACTCCTTGTAAAGCCCCCTACACCCCCTACGTTATCAATATTTGGGCCAACTGACGACTCAACCTCCTGCTTTTTACCTTCGTAATATACATCTGCCCCATAGTGCCATGGGATAGCCTTCGTAGACGTGAACGGAATTGGTCCTGGCACCGTGATAGTGACAGGACTGGGCCCTTCTAGCGCAACACTCGCCACGGGAGCTGCATTGACCGGCATTTGAATCTCAGCGAGGGTGTAATAGATGGTCACGGTTGATATCTCATCAGTGTCTTTCACGACTCTGTCGAACTGTAGACATCCTTCATCGATCAGATTCTGTAAACCCATCTTCAACTTATCACAGCCGTTCTCCTGATTCATACACTCAGAGCAATCTTGATTACAGCCCGGGAACACCTGTCCCTTCAATAAACGATCTTTTACTACCAACAAAGAAGTTTTCAATTGATGAACGTCTAACACCAAATTCAATCTCCTCCCATCTTCAATAGCGTACACATTTGCTGCACTATGATCAGGCATGGGATGCTGAGTAATATTAGGAGCGGGAGAGAAATTGATGGCTTTAGCATCAATCAAATCTTGTACTTTATGATGGAAAGCCCAGCATTTTTCAATGGAGTGTCCCTGAGCACCTGAGTGGAACTCACAACGAGCATTAGCATCGAAGTTAGGTGGCAGGTTTCCAGCAACCGGAGCTTTCATAGTACGGAGTTCTACCAACTTTAACTCGAGTAGCCGGGGCAACAGCGCGGCATAAGTCATAGGGAGAGGATCCATCTTACGATCCCTCTGTCTAGACCTTTGCTGGAAAAAAGGTTGTTGCTGTTGAACTTGTTGTTGGGGTTGTTGTTTCTGAATAGACGGTGTGGGGATTGTTACAGCACCTACCTGATAATAAGCTTGAGAACGCCCTCTGCCTCGTCCTCTAAACACAGCATTCGTATCACCTTCTCTCCTTTTCTGGTTACTAGCAAACGGTTTCTTCGTCCCCGAAGAGCCAGCCCCACTCACATCCTGGATCTTTCCAAGCTTTAACAGACTTTCTATTCTTTCTCCCGCAATCACAATATCAGCAAATCCAGTTGACGGACAAGCAGCCAATCTGTCAAGATAAGCCCCTTACAAGGTGCCTATGAACATATCTGCCATTTCTCTGTTTGACAAGGGAGGTTGAACCTGGGTAGCCATTTCCCTCCACCTCTGTGCATATTCTTTGAAACTCTCCTTGGCATTTTGTGACAACCCCTGCAATTGAGTGCGGTTGGGCGCCATGTCAATATTATATTGGTATTGCTTCAGGAACGCTTCTGCCAGATCTTTCCAACTCTTCACAGCCGCTCTATTCAACTTCATATACCAGGTTAAGGACGCCCCAGCCAGACTGTCCTGAAAATAGTGCATCCATAGCTTCTCGTCATCCGTATGGGCTGAAATCTTCCCAAAGTAAGCTTGAAGATGCGTTTGGGGACACGCATTGCCGTGATACTTATCAAAAGTGGGAGGCTTAAATTTAGGTGGAATTCTGACTCCTGAGACCATCCCCAAGCTGGTAACATCAATACCCATAGAGTTCTTACATTCTATGGCCCTGATCTTTTCTGCTAACTCCTCATACCTTCGATCACCTTGATTTCCCACATCAGCATCCAGCAGAGTAAATTGGTCTTCCAGAGTATCTTCAAGAGTAACACCAGCATGCCTACCATTTCCATTACCCCGATTGTTACCACCAGGAGGAGGGTTGCCACCGGGAGGAGGAATGCCATGTCCCTGTGAATTGTCATGCTGATCACCTTCGGGCCCATTGTCTGGACGCTCGACCAGAAGTCTCAATCTCTCCTGATTTTGCGCCATGCCAGTCATGAGGGTCATGAACTGGTCCATACGCGCCCTCATTTCAGCCAAATCACTTTGCACTTGATCCATGATTCTTACTTGATTCTTTCGCGTCGAATATCGGTGAATATGACTCTCCGCTATACTGCCTGAAACCAAATAAAGGTTAGAGTCCCTGCAACGAGTACCTGAAAAGCAAGTAACAAAAATGCAAAATGATATGCAATGCCATGCAATGCCATGTTTGTCATTTTCGAGGTGCTTTATACCCTGATTCCAATCCAACCACAGAAATCTGAAGACCAGAAATTGTGATATAAAGAGACGTGTCGTGGTCATGTGCTCGTGTGCAGCTATCTGATAAGGAATAATTCTGAATAAAACTGCTCATACTCATTCAACGAAGTATTCAAGTACATTTAAGAAAGGTTCAACCGCAAATGCAATACAAGGAAAAATGGATCCATCAACAAGCCTGATGGTAACCATTAACAACAAAATATAAGGAAAAGAACATCAGTCTGACAATTCCACATCCTTCAGCTTATCACTTGAGTATTTGATCTCCTCAAAAAGTATACGGGTACGCTGGTGATTCGGCTTTTCAATCATTTCTTTGATCAAGACATCCCTTTTCTCAAGAGCTTCAGTTAAAGAAACCATATGCAGCATCAGAGCCTCGTCATCACACACTCCTTTGTGTCTCTTTATGCCAGCTTGCGTCTTGAGTATCTCCCTTTCTATCATGACTTCTTCAAGCTCTTTCTTGGTGTTCCTCAGCTCACCTCTAGCTTCTTCTAGCTGTTCTTGACTCTTACCGAGGCTTTCCCGATACTTTCTCCTCTGCTCATGCGCCTTTTCAAGCTCTTCGTCCTTAATCTGCAATTGTTCCTGTAATTCAGCATTCTCTATCCTAACTTCGTCCCAAGCGTGCTGAAACTTTGTTAACTTTTCTTTGGTCTGTGCTAACGCCTGTTTGGTTTGCTTGTGAGCTTGAGTAGCATCATCAGCACCTCTGCTAACTTTCTGAAAATGTTGCGCTCTTTCGGCGAAATCCTTTTCTTTTGCTGCTAGGACTCTTTCAGCATCTTGGGCTTTTCGCTCCAGCTCTTTGTTGGCATGTAGAGCATTCTGAAGACGGCTACTCAACTCAAAATTCTCTCCTTGGAGCTTTTTCACCAAGGCTTGCAACTTGTCAACTTCTTCCACAGTAGCAGTGCTTCTTGCTTTCTCATTCTCCGGATACAAAAGGGGTGCCTTACCAAAAGGCAAGAGAAAATCTTCAACTCTTTTCTTCACCCACTCTTCATATGCTGGATAAACCCGGTTGTTAGGCTTTCCTAGAGTAACTTTCCCCTTTTTCAGTATGCTACCCCAGCTTTCAGAAGCTTTCTGTGCTGCTTCCCACCCATCTGACGTATGAAAATAGAGGGACTCCTCCACATCTCTCTTAATAGGCGGACCTGTCAGGGCATACCCAAATTGTCGAATGGCCAAAGAAGGATTGTAGTTAATCCCACCCAGTCTTCCTATCAGTGGAACGTTAGGGAACTTACCACAGCTGTGGATAATATTCTTGCCAATCAGCCCATGATCTACCCATACGATGTCCTTGGCCACCAATCCCATTAAACGCTGTTTCCACTCTAGAGAATCTTTGGAATCCACAAAAGCCCCTGATTGTGGTAAACGGCCTGCAAACCACTTATAGAACAAGGGTGCACAACAACGAATTATCCCTCCTCTTTTCTTTTCGTTTCGGTTGTACAACGAGTAGTGAAGATCTCCCAGTAGCGTTGGCACCGGGTTCTTCATCATGAATATTCGTATAGCGTCCGTATCAATGAAATCCGGCTCGTTGGGAAACAACACTATGCCGTATATACAAAGGGCTAGCAAAGCATTAAAAACAAGCCAATTCTCGCCTTTAGCTGCTTCCTGGGCCTTCTTAATCAGATATTCCAGCTTGTAACCACGAATCTTTCCTTTGTTGGAGACATTGGCGTCTAACTCTGATTTGCTCAAATAAAGAGCACCAGCCACCTTTCCAAAGTCAAGATCCCCCACCGATCCAAAGAAAGGGGGCTCCTCCTTGATAGCAATCCCCAACATGTTGGAATACTCCTCCAAGGTAGGAACCAACACATAGTCTGGAAATACAAAACACCTCAGGGGCGGATCATAGAACTGCATCAACGTATGGAGACCTCTGGCTTCATAATCACTGACATTACGGACCATAGATAAAATCCACCCATATTTATCTTCAAAAGCTTCTCGTACTCCAGGGCTCGCCATTCCCTTCAGCATAACAATAGGGCCTAAAGTAGGCGTAAGGAACTTATAGCTGATGATATTCTTCCTCTCTTTAGTGTTCATCTTTGCAGGGACCTGATGACTGGAATCAAGGGTAATATATGCACCTGGAAATGAATAAACATGTATGTTAGGATATGATAATGCAATGCAAAGGGCAATGTGATCAGGTAATCCGGTGTCTGTGCTGAACTGTGAACGGTGTCAGTGTAGCTCTGAGACTAATATAGAACCATAGATAAGAACCATCTGAATACAATAGTATGAAATTTCCTTTTTGTGCAATGATGATAGAAAACCGGGTATGTAGGAGGTCATGGTTACCTGCAAACCTGTAAACAACCCGCCCTTCTCACATGTGGGTACTAGGATGTTCAGTATCCCGGGCTCTCAGGTCGAGAAATGATGATACGTTCACCATTTCTGGTTTGGCATCATCATCAATCGAGGAGGCCTCAACTGATTCTCCAAAACAAAAAGGTCCTCAGCTTCTGGCACTGAGGTCGAGAAGCAATAGTACATTCATCCCTCAGGGTACAGTACTATCGCCAATCGAGGAGTGCCTCCGCTGATTCTCTTTCAAAAAGGGATGTCCTATAGCAAGTTCCCAGCATTGGGTCCTCGGATCGAGAATGTGCAATGGGTTTGCCACGGAATGTGGTCTGCCACTGTCACATCTCGGGAGGAGTGCCGCAACTGAGTCCTCGGGAATGGTCACCAGAGTCGACAGTCCCTCAAGAGAATAACCACTGGCCTGCATAACATGCAGTAGCAGAAAGCTCCTGATAAAACCTCGTCTGGTTGTGGGTCTCATGAACAACAATACGTGGTCACCACCACGCAAGCGTCATGACTATCCACTCTAATACCTATGTGTGTACTCAAGCCTGTGTAGTGAGCTTATCTCTCAGAACACCCATCCCGCCAAACAGACAAAACAGTGCAACACAATATAATATATGATATGTAATGCTAAAATGCGGTAAATACAGTAAAATAAATAAACAACAACATATAGCACAACAGTAAACACCCAATGAAAGAAAAGCAGACAAGCGCTAGGATTGACTCGCTAAAGAAACCAGAGATTTTGGGTTCGATCCCCAGCAGAGTCGCCAACTGTCGCTCCCGGGATTTTCATCCAAGTACAAACGCGAAAGTGGCACCGAAACAGAGTCGCCAGCAATGTGTATTTATCCCAAGAGAGGGAAAGGAAACACCGCGTAAACCTGAGAGAAAGGAAAAGCATGGTCTTACGACCAAGAGAACTGGGTTCGGGAGTCGGTTACGCGCGGGGAAGGTATTAGCACCCCCACGCGTCCATCGTACCCGATGGGATCCACGCTTGCTTGTCTCGATCAAAGGGTGATAAAAAGAATACTGGAAAAGGAACTCGAAAAGGAAAGGAGAGAGAAAGAGAAACAAACGTAGGGAAAATAAAAGAAGTGCTCGCATGGGCCCTACCCCACTGCCTACATATCTCATCGGGAGCATGAGAATCAGAGCGACGTAGTTCCCCTCACTAGGGATGGATTGTTTTTTAGAGAACGGCTTACGTTCTAGCTCAGGTGTTGCAGGCTCGCTGGTCCGAGTGCGTTACCATCTTGCAAGAGAACGAGTAGAAGCGCGTTCGTGCTTTGAGAATGAATGAGATGAGAAAAGAATTCCCGAAGGAAAGACGTTATTGTTTGTTTTTGTCTTTTAGAAGTTTTTTCATTTGTTTGCATATGACAGTGTATCTGAATCTTAGTCATTGGAATGTGTACATTCTCACATTCCAAGATGGAATGGGTAAGAAAGCACACTAAGAATGAAGAAGACCCCCACACTTAGTTCCAATTGTCAAGGTTCAAACACACTAGCGTACTTGTATTTATTAAGTGTTTTTGTTGATTAAGAAATGAAGAAGTTTTTTTTATTATTTGCACCTTCAACAAGTATTGCATTTAAGTCCCTCATACAAGATCAAATGTTTAACACATTGACCCAAGATGGGCTATATGCTACACATTCTAAGATTACAAGAGAAGACCCCTTATAATCTTTTCTTTATATGAAAGGCCTAAATGCAATAAATGCCTACCTTTATTATATGTTTTGAATTTTCTTTGAGAGATGAGAAGAGAGACTCAAGAGAGGAGAAAAGGTAAAACCTATATGGACTAAGACTCAATCCTAATTGAAGATTAAAGGGAGTGATCCTAAAGGTTTGTGAGGTTTCAACCTGAAATCTAAAGAAAGAATGAATTAAACAATTCACTTCTAAAGTAGAAGATGAATTGTAATTCACAAGGGGAAAGTGATGAGTTATTAAAAGAAAGCACATAAGTGCTTAACAAAACACAAAATGGAATTGTAAAAGAGAAAGGATAGAAGTTGAATGTGGATTCCTTATCCACACTCAATTGAAACTTACCAAAGCCCCTACATGGTTAGTAAACAAGTATAAGAAGTATAAGAAGTAAAAGAACATGTAATGCATCATAAAACTCAAAAGAATTAAATGAGAAAACAAATCTTAGGGCCACAACCAGAATGTACATCATATGGGAACAAATGGTCATTATCAACCAAACTCAAGTGGGTAGGCAACAAACATCCTCCATGACATTAGAACATGATATCATAAGAAAAGGAAGAATGAAAGATGAAAGGAAAAAGAAGAAATGTGCATAAATGGAACATGTAATCCATGGATCAGAATTGAAATGAAATGAAAAATGATTCACAAACATCTCACAAGTATTCATGCATGACACATCAAAGCATTTAAGAAGTAATAGAAGAAGTAGAATTGAAATGGAAGTTCAAAAGAAAACACAAGCACAAACACCACATGTTAAAGGTGCACAAGGTTTAAATGAAAGTCAACATGCAAGGATGACACATAATATGTACCAATAACCTATAATGTCAAGTGAATGGTTCACCAAATATGCAAATGATCATGCCATTATGTACAAAAGAAAACATGCAAACATGCACAAGAGATTACAATGATATAACATGTCATAATGCTTTAAATGAAATGCATCAAACAAAAATCAAATGGCCTCATGAAAATTATGAAAATATGGTATTGAAGTTCACTAATCAGAGATGAATCACATATCAAAGTAGCATGCAAGGAACCAAGGCAAAATGATGTCAAGCAATGCACTTAGGTCACATAGACATATCATACAAAGTAGCACAAAAGTGAACACCAAACATCCCATAAAACTGACCTAAAAAATCAAATAAAAATCACTTAACATACCTCAAGATGATAATGACTCAATGCAAAAAGAAGAGCATCAAAACAATTTTTTATGGTCAAGAACAAAATTAAACAATATCATGTACCATATTAAGAATACACACCAAAGAAATTCAAAGAAAATTATGGATCAGGGGCAAAAAGGTCATAAAATCAAGCAATAAAATCATGGAAAATTTTCTAAATGTTTTAATGATGCTCATGAATTTTTGTGGAATTTTATGATGATGTTTGATATTTTTAAAAATTAAAAAATCAAACGTGTATAAAAATGAAAAAATGAAATGAAATGTAAAGGGAAGGGGAGGTGTGAACATAGCAATTATGCAGTTCAAATCATTTGGGCCTTAAAACAGGGAGGTGCGAATAGCATTCTGGCTAAGTCCACTAAGCGCGCAGAACACACTAACAACCATGCACTTCAGTCAACAATAGTCAAAGTAATAACAACCATCAGATTAAGTCAAGTCAAGAAACAAGTCAAGGTAATTACATCCAACGCGCATTCATGAATGTGCATCTTAACTACCATGCAATGCATCACATCACTTTTAAGTGAATCAGAAAAATGGCACATGACATGCACGCCCTTTTTTAATGTGTTGGCCAATCCTACACCACACGATGCAAGTAAATCCACGGTCATGATTAAAACTGCAAACCAAACCCTAACACATGATCACCGGCCGGAGAGGGACCTCCGGTCACCTTCTCCGGCCACGCACCACCGTCTGCAACTCTCACATGTCCCAGAAATGCACAAATATTATACCAAAATGAAGCTGAGCTCACGTAGATTAAGAATTCACAATTGTTTTTCACATACCAAGCACACACATAGAGAACAGAGAAGATTAAATCATGCCCTAAGTTTTGGATCTAGGCTTCTAAGAAGCTCTATCAACTAGCCAGAGTTCAAATGCTCCTAGCGAGCTCATATCAACAAAATAAGCTAAACAAACTCTAAATCATGCCAGAAAAGTTTGAGATGATGAAACCTGAAAATGCTGCAAACTGGAGTTAAACAAAAAACCAGAGAATCGTGCTTCTTCTTTGAGCTACTCTTGGCCAAATAAAGGCTTGAGAATCTTGAAATCGTGCAGAGAATCACACTGAAAATTCCAATCTCTTGAAACTGAACTTGATTACTTGGATGTGTATGCTCTTATTCTTGATCCAGAATGAAACAATGAAGATGATGGAGGCGAAATGTGAAAGGAGATGGTGAAAATGGAGTGCAGTCAGAGAGAAAACAAAGAGATTGAGAGAAAAAGTTTGAAGTATTGGAGAGGGAGAGTGAAAAAATGAAGCTGAAAATGAAAATTGAGAGTGAGGATTTGATTTATAGTGTGAGCTAACCATGGTTAACCTGAGTTGGTTAACTGAGTTGAAGTGATTTAGGTGAGTCCATCCTAACTAACTGAGTCAAGTTAGTTAGGGGACGAGCTGTGATATAGTGATGATGATCTATGGCGAGCTAGGGTGGATTACAAAGGATCAGTGGTGGTGGTAAACTCGTGTGTGAGCTGCAGCAACATAAACTTGCTCTACAAGTTTCATTCTTTCCACTTCCATGTAATGAGCCTGAGCAACACGTGCAAGCAAGGACAATGTTAGTTCTGAAAAGGCAAAGTGTCATAAGGTGTGGGATATGTGCATACACTTTGAAATAACAACAACAACAACACTTGTTTTTTCTGATTTTATGACAGTTGGAACCAATGAAAACCAGCAAGTTTGAGAAGGAAATTCTCCATGTATTGTGAATAATTTGATGAGGCTTTGTGATCATTAGAAAGAGGGATCATGGTAGAACATGTTTGGTATGAAAAATGAATTGAAATGAGGCTTGAAATAAGTTGCAAAATGACTTATAACATCCACATTTGGAACTGATAGAAGGGCGTGGCAACTGGTTGGTTGACAAGGCATCTTGGCACCTGGATTTTCAGCATGATTACCATGACTTGAGGCCACTATTTCTCCATCATAACTTGATCAGATGAAATTTTGCCCAACATGAACATTGAAGAGGGCATTGCAAGGAACAATATTGATGTTGACAAGTTTTTCATTTGAGGCCTTTAACCATGAGAAAAATAGGCGAATATATGGCACACCAACTGTTTGTAGAAATGACACGCGCGTGACCTGAAACTTGCCCAAGCTGACTTGCATTTTGCCCAAGTTTCCCTCAACTTTGATCATCCATAACTCTCTCAATTTTTATCCAATGGAGATGTTCTACACATGGATTTGAAGCTTAAAGGAAGGTCTTTTGTTGTGGCCTGGTGGAATTTTCATTTGATGCTTCAATTTTAAATGGCCTTGGTTCAAACTCTGATGCAAAATGGCCAAAACTTACTATTTTTAGTAACCCTACTTCACCCAAAAATGGCAACTTTCCACATCTTGATTTTTTCATGATTCCTTTGGAGTTTCTTGACCAAATTTTGCACATTGGACACATATAACATGAATTTTATGAATTTGGCCTCAAAAAGTCAAGAGTTGACTTTTTCCTCTGATTATTTGACTTGGCCCCAATTTTCCTGATTTCTGATCTTTCTTCCAATTGAAACACTTCCAAAACCAATTGAGATGTAATTTTCCACATACATACCCTTAGGGACATATGGAATACCATGACATCAAGTTTTGTCCAAAAAATCAGAGATACCCTGATTTAATTGGAAACCCTAATTTCAGCCCCTTCTGGTTAGGAGGAAAAAGTGCAGTCTTCAATTTCAAATTCCTCAGAGTATGTTGTGTATCCTCTTAAAGGATGATGATATATGCCATTTGAGGATGATTTTGGATCAATGAGCTATCTCTTTTGAGGGTTTTCCTTCAATTTTTGAACCTCTTGCATAGTGAAAGATGTAGTGCTTCAATCTCCCATTGAATCTCTCATCCTTGAGGTTGTGGATGATCCATTGAGATGGTATGAGACATGAAAGACCTCTTGGCTTGCCTTGAGGAAACTTGATTGACCTTTTTGTGCTTTGGATGATCTCTTGATTGTCCATCTCCCACCTGACCACATGCCCTGATGGTAAGAAGGATGCCATGCTTCATTTTTCTATGTTAAATGCAATGCAATGCTAATGAGATGGATATGATATGATAAATGATAATGCCATGCTATGATGCCAAAAGGGGAGAGCAAATTTTGGGGTATTACAGACTGAGAGTCAAATTTGTGTCTTCGTGTGTGTTTTTGTAAGCCATTCTAGTGTGAATTGGTGTTACTATATTGAGTTGTAAAGTGCCCTCTCTTAGAGCTGTTAAGCAAGAGAGTGTGTGTACTTGATCAAAGCTTGTAAGCAGGATCAAGGTGTGTTTTCAAAGTTTGATCTTTGAGTTGTGTCACTGAGGTGATTTAGGGAGTGAGTGGGTTCTCATACCTAAGTGGTTTCTTAGGTAGAAGGTTCATTGGGTAGTGATTAAATTAGGTAGACTGTCAACTGGTGTGTTGAGTCTGTATTTTAATACTACTAATATTGAAATTCCTCCCTGGCTTGGTAGCCCCCAGATGTAGGTAGTTTGACCGAACTGGGTGAACAATTCATTGTGTTATTTACTGCTTGTTATTGCATTTTCCATTGCAGAGTGTGTTGTTGTGACATCGCACTTAACATCACACATCTGGTACCAGAATTTCAATTGGTATCAGAGCAGGCATCCTGCTCTGCATCTGGGTGAGATCTAGGGCTGATACTTTCTGGTAAGATGGACAAGGAAGTTGGTGGATTTGTGAATAGACCCCCTATTCTTGATGGCTCAAATTATGATTACTGGAAACCTAGAATGGTTACATTCTTGAAATCCTTAGACAACAGGGCTTGGAAGGCTGTTTTAAAAGGATGGAAGCATCCTGTTGTTGAAAAGGATGAGGATGGAAAGGAAGTAGAAGGTACCACAAAGCTGAAACCTGAAGAAGATTGGACCAAGGAAGAAGATGAGCTTGCTCTTGGGTACTCTAAAGCATTGAATGCCATATTTAATGGTGTTGATAAGAACATCTTCAGGTTGGTCAACACTTGTGAAGTTGCTAAGGAAGCATGGGAAATTTTGAAGACCACTCATGAAGGAACTTCCAAAGTCAAGATGTCAAGACTTCAACTTCTGACATCAAAGTTTGAAAATCTGAAGATGAAGGAAGATGAGACCTTTCATGATTTCCACATGAATATTCTTGAGCTATTAAATGCCTCTAGTGCTCTTGGAGAAAAAATGACTAAAGAGAAGTTGGTTAGGAAGATTCTGAGATCCCTTCCTAAGAGATATAAAATGAAGGTGACTGCTATTGAAGAAGCTCAAGACATCAGCAAGATGAGAGTTGATGAATTGATTGGATCTCTTCAAACCTTTGAATTAGGAATGAATGAGGAACCTGAAAAGAAGACCAAGAGCATAGCCTTAGTGTCTAATACTGAAGATGATAAAGAGAGTAAGATTGATACTCAAGAGGAACTGTCAAATGCCATAGTTTTGCTGGGAAGACAGTTTAATAAGGTTTTTAAAAGGATGAATAAAAACTATAAACCTAATGTTAAAGACATCTCTTCTGACACCAACAAGAAGAATAGTGAAGAGAATGTTCAAGACAAAGGAGTGCAATGCTTTGAGTGTGAAGGCTATGGTCATGTCAAGAAAGAATGTCCTACATTTCTTAAGAAGTAGAAAAAGGGTGGTTGTTTCCTGGTCTGATACAGACAGTGAAAGTGAAGAAGAATCTGCCAAGCATGTTAGGGCTTTCACAGGAACATGTATTTCTGATGGAGAATCTAGTGATGAGGAATTAACTTTTGAGGAGTTAGCTGAATCCTATCAAGAGTTATGTCTGAGGAGTGCAGAAGTTTGTCAAGAGAGTGAGAAACAAAAGAAAAGAATAGTTCAGCTTGAGAATGATAAAGTTGATCTTGAAAATGAAGTTCTGTTAGTTAAATCTCAACTTGATCAAATGACCAAGTCTGTTAGGATGTTAAACAGTGGGTCTGATACTCTTGATAAGATTCTTCAGGCTGAAAAGGTTGTTGGAGACAAGTCTGGCTTAGGATTTGTTGTTGAGAAGAAGGTCTCTGGTGAAACTAGTGCTTCAGGAACCAAAAAGGACATGTCTCAACCAATGTCACAACATACCAGAAGAAGACATAATCCCGAACCTAAGCAGGTTGTTCATCAACTGCCTCAACATGTTGGGAAAGGGTATGTTCATCATGGGAAGGCACAGATTTCTGGAGCTAGGCAGTATATGCCTCCTCAATGCCATAGGAGTATGCAGGCTTCTAGGTTAAAACATAACATGTTCCATCAGATGTCTCATCATCAAGGGAACATGTATGGTTTTGGACCTAATAGTGCAGTACTTCAGTATTATGGTAGAAGAAAGCCTCATCATCATGGAAGAAGACAACCTAAGAGACAAAATCATCACAACAGAAGACAGGCTAATCAATACTATGGATGGCAGCCTCAGCAGTTTCATCATCAAGGTGGCAGGAAGTTCAGAGAAGAGAGTAAAAGAGTAAGGTGCTTCTATTGTGGAAGATTTGGACATATGCAATTTTCTTGCTTTAAATTGCATACTTATCCCAAGTCTGTCCCTGAACCTAGATAGAAGGAGAATAGGCCTAAGGTTGTTAAACAATGGATTACTAAAGCTGTTGTTACATGTCTATTGGCCCACGTATCTAATAGACATTCTATTAAAGATGGTTGGTACTTTGACAGTGGTTGTTCAAAGCATATGACAGGGTTCAAAAATTATTTGAAGGATGTCAAGACTTACCCCACAAATGATGTTACTTTTGGTAATGGAGGGAAAGGGGAAGTAAAAGGAGTTGGAATATTAAGGTGTCATGATGGACCTGATCTTGAAAATGTTCTTCTTATCAAAGGATTGACTGCTAATTTGATTAGCATCAGTCAGCTATGTGATGAAGGATTCAATGTCAGCTACACTAAAGATGAGTGTTTAGTGACTAATGAGAAGAATGAGGTTTTTATGAAGGGAGTCAGATCCATAGATAACTGTTATAAATGGGTACCTCATGAGTCCAGATTCTCAAGTAATGCTAAGGTTGATGTTATGACATCAGACTGTAACATTAGGTGTGAAAATCTGAGTATATTGAAAAGTCAATTAGGGTTGATAACTTATGGTGTGAATTATTTTAAAAATTTAAAAGGAAAGTTATTTTGGAGGGAGAAATTCATTTATTGGTTATCAAGCACTCAACAAAAGCAATATCCCTACCCTAAGAGATCATCATCACGTTTCTCTCCCACACGCTTTGTCAATTGCCATACCTTCATACTGTTCATCTCCTCCTCCATCAACAAAATTTTCAATCCGTTTCTGATTCACAACTACTTCACTGGAACAATGTCAAAGCATGTATCATCTCCTTCAAAGAAGTCTGCTTCAAAAAGTTCTTCTCATGAAAAAGCTAGGGTTTTGACGAAAGAAGGTACTGCAGAAGAAGCATTGAATATAGCACCCATCTCCATGATGATTCCTGAATCTGGTAAGTCAAGACCTCCCAAACTTCAACCCAAAAGGTCTACACCTAAATTTGATGATAGTGAAACTAGAAGGCTAGTCACTAGTGTTCTGTTTAAAGATAAATTTTCATCTGGGTCTTCCACTCCTCAAGCTGTTGAAGAGAGGGTGGATGTTGATAGAAGCATTAGTCAGATTGCTACCAAAATATTCGATAAGGGTTTGGCTGTAAAAGACATTTCTATACCCCTTAGACAAATGCCAGCTGAAAAAGATGACATGCATAATGCTGATACCAATCTTCACAGATTGGCTGTGTTAGTCATTAAAGATGCAGAGGTGGAAGTTGAAGATGAAGATGTTCAGGATGAAGAGGAAATAGATGTTGAAACCAATGTCAGAACATCACCTAATAGAGATGCTGAAGTTAGCCCTAGTGAAAAGAAGAATGCTGATGTGATAGATGTTGTTGACTTGTCTGATGATGAAGTGATTGGTAAAGCTGTTCCTGGGCTTGCCAAAAGATTGAAAGCTAGAAAAGGAAAGAGTGTGGAATCTGCTAATAAGATGTCAGCTGAAGGTAAGAAGAAAAAGACACATGTTATTGGTCCAACAAAATCTTGGAGCAAGGTTGCAGTATCAACCAAAAAGAGAAAAATTAGAGAAGATTCAGAATCTGAATTTGATGTTGAGGATGATGTTCAGTGATAACGCGAAATTATATCGTGTATTTGACTTGACATGCATGAATTTATATTGTGTTTTTAATTGGTTTTTCCCGATTTATGTTTTATTCTACCCATATTTGTTTATGTTTTCAGGCACTCGAGTCGAACCGGGATTTAACGGAAAATAAATAATTATTGAAGAAATTTAGAGAAAAGAAATGAAGAGGAAAGAAAATGATTGGAAGAACTGAAATGGAAAGAAAATGCAAGGAAAGAAAAAGAAAGAGGAAAGAAAAGAAAAAAAAATATAGGGTGGGCCCACCACTCAACAAAGGGTGGCGCAAGCCACACCTAAGGAGTGGTGCCCACCACATGCTGAAGAAGTGGCGCAAGCCACATTTTGGTGAAGGGAAGAGGTGGCGCCCGCCACCTATTTTTGAGGAGAAAAAGAAAAATAATAGTCCCACCACCTTCCTATTATTTCTAGGTTTTCAACCGTCCATTGCATAATTTTCTCAGCAACTTCCACACGATTCACATGATATTTTCTCAACTGCCAAGCCCTATAAATTGAACTGAAGACCTCCATTAAAAGGGTCGGCGAATTTGTGAGAGAGCGAATTAGTTTTTCTGCATCCTTTCAATTAAACAGTTATTAGCTTTTGTTATTTTCCCTGCACTTCTGCATTTCCGTTTTTCATTATTTCTTCTTGTGAGCACTGTGTTGGATTACTGCAAGTTTGTATCAAGGATTCGTTTGCAAGTTATTTCAATTCCAGGTTTTAATATATGCTTCGTTCTGTTTTTATTTACAGCATGATTAATAGTAGTTATATACGTATCGCTAGTTTGTTTTTCATTCAAATCATGTCTTGCTAAATTATTTGGTATCAGTATGTAAACAAATTATTCGCCTGGGATTAAATAATAATTGGTGCCATATTTCTACAAATTAGTTTTTAGGCCGAGGTTTCTTATTTTTAATCAAGTAGTTTTTCTTACGAAAGTAAAAAGACATTTAAGGTTGAGGTCAAGATAAACGAGAGTTTGAGAGTTTAACCAGATAGCTGAAACTAGGCATTGATTTTAAACACAGCGGAAGCACTTTAGAATCGATTAGGACTTATTTATTTTCAAAAAGTATTTTTAAATGCAAATGATACAGCGAGAGCGCTCATTCTAATTTAACGGTATAGTCTGAATCAACAAACACGAGAGTGTGAGATGAGGTCTTTTAAATGAATATTTTCTACTGAAAAGTAATTTGACATTTAAACCTGCACCGATGACTGATTAAATTCCAGACGATTAATGCGTTACATACTGATATCTAGTTATTGATTATTTTTACTAAAAGTTAGTACTCTTAGATTTATTTTCTGTCGCCTTACTTCCCTTAGAAATATTAGTCTTAGCTAAACATAGTAACATTCTGATAGCACTAGTTTGATTATCAGTCCTTGTGGGATCGATATCTTTTTAAAACTACGTGATAGACTGTGCGCTTGCAGTCAGTAACCCCATTCAACTCATAAAGTCGCGATCAAGTTTTTGGCGCCGTTGCTGGGGACTTTGATTTAGTCATTAGTGCGATTCATTTGTTGCGCAGTATAGACTAAGGCAACAAATTTTATTTTCCTTTTTTTCTCGATTGTATGCCAAGTACTCGCTCACAAAGCGAAGACTTGCAACCCCCAATCGCCGAACTAGAGCGTTTCTTACATTTAAGACGCAGACTACTTGAGTATCAACGCAAGTATAATATTCCTGATCTCCCTGCTTACCCCCCTGAACCAGTCAAGGAACAAAACATGGGTGAGAGACCACAAAACCGTCCTCTTAAGTTCTATGTCACCCCATCTGAGCAAGAACCACATAGTAGCATTGCTGCCCCTGCTATCAACCAAAACGATTCTGAGTTGAAACCTTCATTGCTGTCAGCCGTACAACAACATCAGTTTTCTGGAAACCCTACAGAAGATCCCAACGAACATCTGACCAAGTTTGTGCAGTACGCAGACACAGTAAAGGCAAATGGTGTAACTGCAGATGCAATAAGACTACGTCTTTTTCCTTTCTCATTAAGAGACAGAGCTTGGGCTTGGTTGCAATCCTTGCCATCAAACTCTGTTACTACGTGGGATGAGTTGAAAAAGGTATTCTTAGCACGATATTTCCCCCCGAGCAAAACAGCTATGTTGAGAGCCCAAATTAATAGTTTTTGACAGAAGGATAACGAATCTCTTTACGATGCATGGGAAAGATATAAAGACATGATGAGGATGTGCCCACATCACGGTCTTGAAGATTGGTTAATCATCCATACATTTTACAATGGTCTCTTGTACAATACAAGATTGACAATAGATGCCGCCGCTGGTGGTACGCTTATGGATAAACCATATGAAGAAGCCCACCAACTGATCGAGAGCATGGCTCAAAACCACTACCAATGGGGAGGAGAAAGAACTGCAGTGGAAAAATCCCAAACAAAAGGTGGAATGTACGAGGTAAGTAGCCTTGATCATGTCAATGCTAAGGTAGATGCCCTTGCCCAAAAGATTGATAACTTGACCATAACACCTGCAGCCACCGTGGTTGCTGTAGCTCAAAACTGCGAATTATGCGGAAACCCTGGACATGCTGCCACTGAATGTCAAATTTTGGCAGGAGTCTCCAGTGACCAAGTAAATTATGCTCAAGGAAACCCTTATGCAAATACCTACAATCCGGGATGGAAGAACCACCCAAACTTCTCTTATAAAAACAACAATGCATTATATGCACCTGGTCAAGCACCTGCTGCGCCACCAGGCTACCAAAAGGCTGCTGTAACTGCCCCTAATGTTCCTAGGAAGTCCAACCTTGAACTACTGATGGAAAACTTTATAGCTACCCAGGCTCAAACAAACAAAGACTTCCTGAATCAAAATATACACACTAGTGAGCAAATTAAGCAATTAGCAAACAAAGTAGACGCTTTAGCCACCCACAACAAAATGCTTGAAACCCAAATTTCGCAAGTGGCATAACAACAAGCACCTACTGCCGCCCCTGCAGGAACATTTCCTGGACAGCCACAACCTAACCCGAAAGGACATGCAAATGCCGTTATATTGAGAAGTGGTAAAGAACTAGAAGGACCCGTTGATCCAAGACTTCAGAATCCGCCCATGTACCAAAAGCCTAATACTGAGAAGGAGAATGAATCCAAGGAAAAGGAAGATAATGACCAAGAGGCCGTGGAGAAGCCTTATGTGCCTCCACCACCATATAAACCACTGATTCCGTATCCTCAAAGATTCGCAAATTCTAAAACTGCAGAGCAATTTAAGAAATTTGTTGAACTTCTGAAACAATTAAACATCACAATACCTTTTACAGAAGCTATCACTCAGATGCCCTCATATGCTAAGTTCCTTAAAGAAATCCTATCTAATAAGAAAAAGATTGAGGATAACGAAACAGTTACACTTACTGCTGAGTGTAGCGCAATAATCCAAAACAACATGCCTCCTAAGCTGAAAGACCCAGGTAGTTTCTCCATACCCTGTGTAATTGGAAAGTTCGTCATAGACAAGGCTCTGTGCGACTTAGGTGCCAGTATCAGTGTAATGCCCTTATCCATATGCAAAAAGCTTGATATGGGAGAATTAAGACCAACTAAGATGTCCGTTCAATTAGCCGACCGCTCTATTAAATATCTCGTTGGTATACTAGAGAATGTTCCAGTTCGAATCGGACAATTCTATATTCCTACCGATTTTATAATCATGGACATTAAAGAAGACTCCACTACGCCTATCATATTAGGGAGACCATTCTTAGCTACCGCCGGAGCTATTATAGACGTAAAAAGAGGTAAGCTAACCTTTGAAGTCGGTGAGGAAAAGGTTGAATTTATCCTGACACAATTCTTACAAGCACCAGCTATAGAGGACACATGTTATCTATTAGATGTCATAGGTGAGTGCGTAAGAGAAATGGAAATGGAACCGACCATATACTCAGATATTATAAAAATTCCAATACCTCCGATTTTTGAAGATGATAATTGGCGTGAACCATACCAAGATGATAGCCTAAGCGAATGTTTAGCACTTACACCCGATCATCTTCCTTACCCAAAGAAACCAGCGTTAGAACTGAAAACATTACCCGATAGTTTGAGGTACGAATTTCTAGACACAGAACTCGAACGACCTGTGATAGTCAATGCAGACTTAGGACAACCCGAAACCAAGAAACTTTTAGATGTCTTAAGAAAATATCCAACTGCGTTGGGCTACAACATCGCTGACCTTAAAGGAATAAGTCCTTCTATCTGTATGCATCGCATTATGCTAGAGGAAGACTGTAAGACCTCTAGAGAACACCAGAGAAGGATTAATCCAATCCTAAGTACTGTAGTTAAGGATGAAGTGAAAAAGCTTTTAGATGCGGGAATTATATACCCGATATCAGAAAGTAAATGGGTTAGCCCAGTACATGTCGTACCTAAGAAGGGAGGTGTTACAGTTGTTAAGAACTCAAAAGGTGAATCTATAACATAAAGAGTCGTAACTGGAAGTAGGATGTGTATCGATTATAGAAAATTGAACAAAGCTACTCGTAAAGATCATTTTCCATTACCATTCATTGACCAAATGTTGGAACGATTGGCAAAACATTCTTACTTCTACTATTTAGACGGTTATTCAGGATTCTTCCAAATCCCTATTCATCCTGATGACCAAGAAAAGACAACTTTCACATGTCCCTATGGTACATTTGCTTACCGACGAATGCCGTTTGGACTATGTAACGCTCCCGCAACATTCCAAAGATGCATGATGTCGATTTTCGCTGACTTTATAGACGACATTATGGAAGTGTTTATGGACGATTTTTCTGTTTGTGGGCAGAGTTTTGAAGGATGTCTATCGAACCTAGAAATGGTACTTGAAAGATGTGTAAAAGTCAATCTCGTACTAAACTGGGAGAAATGCCATTTTATGGTCAATCAAGGAATCGTGCTTGGACACGTAGTATCTGATAGAGGGATTAAAGTTGATAAAGCAAAGATAGAGATTATAGAAAACCTTCAACCTCCAAAATCCGTACGAGAAATAAGAAGTTTCTTAGGACACGCGGGTTTCTACCGACGATTCATTAAAGATTTCTCAAAAATTACCAAACCACTGACAGGTTTATTAATGAAAGACGCTGAATTTATCTTCGATGAGAAATGCCTAAAAGCGTTTGAGCAATTAAAAACGGCTCTCGTTATCGCACCTATCATGCAACCACCTGATTGGAGATTACCATTTGAAATCATGTGTAATGCGAGTGACTATGCCGTAGGCGCGGTCTTAGGACAAAGAAAGGACAGAAAGCTCCATGCAATTTACTACGCAAGTAGAACCTTAGATCCTGCCCAAATAAACTACGCCACCACTGAAAAGGAACTCCTAACTGTCGTGTTCGCTCTGGATAAATTCCGATCCTACTTGGTAGGAGCGAAAATCATTATCTATACCGATCATGCTGCGATAAGATACCTATTAAGTAAGAAAGATGCCAAACCTAGACTTTTAAGATGGATCCTACTCTTACAAGAATTCGACCTAGAGATAAAGGATAAAAAGGGCACCGAAAATGTAGTCGCAGACCATTTATCAAGAATTGAAGGTATTAAGCCTGAGCAAGTGCCTATTAATGATGACTTCCCATATGAGCGACTGATAGCCCAATTGGAAAGCAATATGTCTGAATTAACCTTGAACGATACCAGACCAAAGGAATTAGTGGAAGAAATTCAAACGAACACAACACTGCCATGGTATGTTGACTTTGTTAACTACCTAGCTGCTGGGGTACTTCCACCAGATCTAACTTACCAACAAAAGAAGAAATTCTTTCATGACCTTAAACAATATTATTGGGATGAGCCCCTACTTTTTAAGAGGGGTGCCGATGGAATTTTCCGTCGATGTGTACCCGAAGATGAAATAGAAAACATAATCTCACATTGTCACTCTGCTCCTTATGGCGGACACGCAAGCACTTCAAAAACTTGCGCTAAGATCTTACAATCTGGCCTATTCTGGCCTAATCTATGGAAAGATGTCCATATCGCGATATTAAACTGCGACAGGTGCCAACGCACCGGTAACATCTCCAGATGTGATGAGATGCCACAAAAGGGTATTTTAGAAGTGGAAGTTTTTGATGTGTGGGGGATTGACTTCATGGGACCATTCCCATCTTCTTTTGGTAATAAGTATATACTCGTTGCTGTTGATTACGTTTCAAAATGGATCGAGGCTGTAGCTTCTCCAACAAATGACACACGAGTAGTAATCAAGCTTTTCAAGAACATAATCTTCCCTAGATTCGGTGTGCCCAGACTTGTCATCAGTGACGGAGGCTCCCATTTTATATCTAAGATATTTGAAAAACTTCTACTGAAGTATGGAGTCCGACACCGTGTAGCAACACCGTATCATCCACAAACAAGTGGACAAGTTGAAGTCTCGAACAGAGAAATCAAACAAATCTTAGAAAAGACTGTTGCAACCTCTAGAAAAGACTGGTCATCGAAATTACACGAAGCTCTGTGGGCATATAGGACAGCTTATAAAACCCCGATAGGAACCACACCTTTTAAGTTAGTCTACGGAAAATCATGCCATCTCCCTGTAGAATTAGAGCACAAAGCTTACTGGGCCATTAAGACCCTCAACTTAGACCATAATGCCGCAGGTGAGAAAAGAATCTTAGACATTCATGAACTAGAAGAACTTCGACTAGACGCATACGAGAATGCTAGGATATATAAAGAAAGAACTAAAAAATGGCATGACAAACGCATTTCCCGTAAAGAATTTAATGAAGGCGACGTAGTGCTCCTGTTTAATTCACGCCTTAAACTCTTTCCAGGAAAACTTAGATCTAGATGGTC
The DNA here is from genome assembly GCA_022829125.1 of Lathyrus tuberosus. Lineage (NCBI taxonomy): Eukaryota > Viridiplantae > Streptophyta > Magnoliopsida > Fabales > Fabaceae > Lathyrus > Lathyrus tuberosus. The sequence goes on along the minus strand of JALAZF010000418.1, from coordinate 5,380,387 downwards.
AGGACCCTTCATAATAAGTAAGGTTTTCCCAAGTGGTGCCGTAGAAATAAAAAGTAGATCTAGCCAACCATTTATAGTAAACGGACAGCGTTTAAAACATTATCACTGCGTAGAAAATAGAGATTACTCAGCTAGTCTAAAGCTCCTAGAGCTGCCCGTTCACTCTGACAACTGACTTTGCACTAGAACTATGTCAGGCTTAAGACGTTAAAAACAGCGCTTGGTGGGAGGCAACCCACGTATTTTTTTTTAAAAAAAAAAAACCCGAGTTTTAAAGTTTTATTTTATTTCCTTTCTATTTTATTTTATTTTATTTTCTTTTATTTCTCGTTTAGTTCTTATTTTTTATTGCATTTTTGTTTTGTTTCCTCTCCTTCTCCCCATTTCTTGATGCCATAATTAACATGTTTGTCACTGACTTTGCATGATTCTCTATTTTACTTATAGGCTAACTTAGCTTAGTTAGTAACTAACTTTCAAGATGCAACAAGTAGATTACATGAACATTGTTTTCAGAGGCAGAGTTCAGAGGAGGAGATTTGAGATGTTAGCTCAGAGAGATATGGCTTTGACTATTTACTATGATGGACCTACCATGGCTGAGTTAGGTATCAGGGACAACATCATGTTTCTGTTTAGCCAGCTGGGGTGGGAGACTGCTTCTATCAGACGAAGGTTTACTTCTTATCGTAGGCTGACACTTGAGTTCCTTAGCTCCCTTACTCACATACCTAACCATGGCTACGGATTCCATAGAGGGCTGGTTACTTTTAGACTGTTTGATAATGACTATACCTATAACCATAGAGAACTTGCTGAACTCCTAGGATTTCCTAGTGGACCTGATGTGATTACCGCATACCAAGATGAAGTGCTCCTTGACCTTGACTTGAACTACTTTTGGGGAAACATAACTGGTAATTATAATCCTGAACCCTTTGGCATGTTTTCTGAGAGTATCCACAACCCAGCCATCCGGTATTTTCACAAAATCCTAGCCCATACCATTTTCGGTAAGGAAGAAAATGACACCTCTGTATCCAGAACTGAGCTTTATATTTTGTATTGTGCTTCACAGGGCCGCCCAGTAAATGGTGCTACCTTTATGATCACTAATTTGGTGAGTCTTATACTGGATGCTCGAACCCCTATCATAGTAGGAGGTTTAGTCACTATGATAGCAAATGCCATATGACTGAGGCAGCCTCTGATCAGGTTTAACCCTCTTGGTACCTTCCGACCTATGAACCTTAACTTCTGCTTTAACCGCCGTATCATAGGAAACCTCGGGCCGGATACCTTTGACTACCTAATTAATAATGAGTTCGTCCGTCTTTTCACTTTACCTAACCATGAGCACACCAGTGTCCACAATAGAAACAATTGGTTTTATGACTTGACCGACCCACTTCCTGCTCCACCATCACCACCTGATACACCACAGATTTATGAATTTGATGCAGACTATATTTCTGATGCTGAATCTCACACTCCTACTATAGCTCCTATAGCTCCTCCTCCACCAATTGATTTCACTACTGCCATAACAGCCTTGGAAAACCGAGTGACTGACCTTCAAACAGAATTCACCACTATTCGCACTGAATTTCATGGATTTATGGATATAGTGGTAGAACAATTGGATCATTTTCATCAGCAACTATTTTCTAGAGGACTTGCTAATAATCCAAATCAACGTGGCTAGGGCAGTATTTGCTGCACATCCGAGCTTCTGCATTTAACAGTGAGGACACAGTTAATTCTAAGTGTGGGAGACGGAAGCTAACTTTTCATTCAGTTTTTCTCATTTCCGTAATTCAATTCAGTTTTTCCAATTCCGTAATTTAATTTTTACTGTTACAAATTTTTCATTTCAGTTGCACTTGGGTTCAATGTATTTTGGTTTAAATTGACTAAAGTTTCAAGTTTCAATTGCTTTCAGTATGTTGGTTTGCTTTGGCTACATTTATTGTTTTGCTTTGGTTGCATTTATTTTTTGATTCAGTTCAAGCATGTGAATCTGACTGCTATTTCATTGATTTTTCTGCTATTTCATTATTCATATGTTTACTGTATCATCTATCATCACTCTGCTACATTAGTAAATGTTGATCAAAGTAAGGGCACGCATGGTCTTGATAAATATATTAGTAGCCTGCTCGCATGACAAATCTTATCACATGCAGAAAATTATCACATGCAGAAAAGAAACAAAATTGAAGGAATCTGCATGTGAAGTGTGGAAGTTGACGTATGGAAGGTGAAGTTAAAAAACAAAAAACTAACAAAAAAATTTACAGGATTTAATGTGGCCCCCGCCACCCTTGGCCTTGTGGCTCTCGCCACCTTCCTTTCATGTGGCTCTCGCCACTTCTTAAAATCACGTGGCTCCCGCCACTCCACAAACATGTGGCTTCCGCCACTTTGTACTTTGTGGCCCCCGCCACCTATAATTCAACCTCTGCATGTTCACATGCATGCGCATGTGGGACACTCATTCCCCACGTACAATGCATGCAGAGCACATGGCTTTCCTTTGACCAATTTATTCCACACTAATCTGCAACTATTTCACACTTTCCTCTATTTAAACTGATAACTACACTGCTCAGCCACTCACTCGCAAATAACCATTCCTCTTCATAAACACACTAAAAAGTTCTGTGAGTTTTGCACTACACCATATTCAGAAAATGGAACCAGCAGCAACAGCACAAGGGTTTACATTACTTTGCAGAGATCAAAACCAAGCAGCTCTTCTCCAGTCGCTTAGACAACGTGAGATCGAGCCAACAAGGTATGCGGATACTAATCATTTAGAAGTTTTAGGACTTACCGAAAGCGTAGACTTTTTATTGAAAAGAGTAAATTTGAAACAATTTTTGTCTAATAGAGACCCCGTCTATGTCCAGCTTACCTTAGAATTTCTTAGCTCTCTTATTTATGACCCCGAAGGGACGGTCCAGTTTCGAATGTTTAACATTGAATTTAATTTCACTTTTGATGAACTGGCCGCTAAACTAAATTTCCCAGTAGGAGACAATGTAATGTATAGTATCCTGTGTGGATCTGACTGGGTTCACAGTTACAAGTAACTTTGGAGAGGTCTAACGGGCACTCATACGCAAAGTTGTGAAGGAAATAAGGCCACTCTCATTCAAAACCCGGCTTTTCGTTATTTTCGCCAACTATTGGCCACTACAATTTTCGGCCGGTCTAATTCAAACAAAGTAAACGAGAAGGAGTTTTTCTATTTACTTAGCGCCTTTGCAGACCGCCGAATAAACCATATTCCGTTCATGTTTAACCATATGTGCTCCATTACCGCCGCGAACAAAGGTTCTATCACATTCGGCGGTCTAATAATAACTATAGCTCGAGCCCTTGGGCTCGAAGCCCATCTCGCAGCCTTAACACCACTTCCTTCTCTTACCATTGATTTGAAAATGACTGAACGTATGAAGCTGGTTAAGAAAAGAGAAGACGGTATATATGATCTGCTGATTGACAATAAAGTTTTCCCAAATTTTACACTTCCTAACCCAAGTCGCACAGATGTGCAGCGAGAGGAAAACTATTGTTATACTGATAACCCAGGCCCCGCGCACATTCCTGAGAATGTTGCTGCTGGCGGGGACGAAACTAACACACAAGCACACACCGCACCCTCCTCCTCTAATTTTGTTGCAGGTACATCATCCAGACGCAGGCCTAGGAGACGAGAGGAAGAACCATCCAGAAATCTAGAAAGCATATACGCTGAGGTGATGAGACAGAGTGAAGCAAACGCACTCCGCGACCAAACCATACAAAGCATCGCAGCTCAGCAAGCTCAAATGATGGCTCAGCAAACCCAGATGTACAACCAACAAGCGGAGATGATCCAGGTTTTACAACGAATGCAGCGAGGCCAGGACGACATGGCAGAGCTGATCCAAGGGATGGCCGGTATGAATGTGCAAGCACATGAACAACATCAGGATCTGGGTGCTTCAGAACATCAAACCAGAAACACCAGACGAGCACGGACTCGAGGAAGAGGCCGCTAGCAGGCCATTTTTTTCCAGGTTTCTCCTTCCTTTTTCACCTTACGTTGTTGCATTGGGGACAATGCTCAATTTAAGTGTGGGGGAGGAAGTTTTATCGCTTTCATTTAAATTATTTTGTTTATTTACCGCTTTTCTAGGTAGATTTAAAATTTTTCATGCTTATTTCCCCTCCAATAAAAGAAATTCATGTGCTGTCGAGTCTCTACACATAGTTTCTGCTATTACCTAGATTCTCCCAACTTTCTTGAGCCATAACAAAAAAATTTATTTTGGTTTGATACATGACATGACACTTTAAAAGCTTAGAAGGCTAAGTTAGGAAGACTTGGGAAAGTGTTAATAAAATCGGTATTGTTTTAACACCTTGAACCCCCGAATATACAGATGAATCTGAGTACTTATTATGCCGAGGCCTGAAATTTTAAAATAACCTCTTGATTAGTTTATACTAGCAGTCAGCACCATCCTAAGGCACAAACTAAGTAATAAACTGATGCAAATATGTGTTCGATCTCAAAAAGGGAATTAAATGAGTTAATAGAAAAGGAGAATAAAAGACATGTTCCCTCTAAGTTAGGTGGTCCTCGCCCGACCATTTAGCCCAACGGATCGGACTCTGGAAATTCGAAACTAAAAGAAAAATTTTTGCAAAAGATTTGGAAAATGAGATCACTGAACACTAACAGGTTTACTTACCATGAGCGTGCGTGGATAACGGGCTTAATGTGATTGCGCGAGAATGAAAAAGAGGTGAAAGAGAATAGGTCGAGTTATAATACCATGATTCAGATCTGTCTGTATAAGGTGGGAGTTTTTGATTACATGATGTAATTTTGTGTCATTACGGTATCCTTGGTGTTGATATTTAGTACCTATCTTTCTGACAAGGCTTAGCATCATTGTATGATCTGTGTCGTGTTTTTGTTTCAAACCCGTGTTTAGATGTTTCATTTGCTTGAGGACAAGCAAAGGTTCAAGTGTGGGGGAGTTTGATAACGCGAAATTATATCGTGTATTTGACTTGACATGCATGAATTTATATTGTGTTTTTAATTGGTTTTTCCCGATTTATGTTTTATTCTACCCATATTTGTTTATGTTTTCAGGCACTCGAGTCGAACCGGGATTTAACGGAAAATAAATAATTATTGAAGAAATTTAGAGACAAGAAATGAAGAGGAAAGAAAATGATTGGAAGAAGTGAAATGGAAAGAAAATGCAAGGAAAGAAAAAGAAAGAGGAAAGAAAAGAAAAAAAAATATAGGGTGGGCCCACCACTCAACAAAGGGTGGCGCAAGCCACACCTAAGGAGTGGCGCAAGCCACACCTAAGGAGTGGCGCCCACCACATGCTGAAGAAGTGGCGTAAGCCACATTTTGGTGAAGGGAAAAGGTGGCGCCCGCCACCTATTTTTGAGGAGAAAAAGAAAAATAATAGTCCCACCACCTTCCTATTATTTCTAGGTTTTCAACCGTCCATTGCATAATTTTCTCAGCAACTTCCACACGATTCACACGATATTTTCTCAACTGCCAAGCCCTATAAATTGAACTGAAGACCTCCATTGAAAGGGTCGGCGAATTTGTGAGAGAGCGAATTAGTTTTTCTGCATCCTTTCAATTAAACAGTTATTAGCTTTTGTTATTTTCCCTGCACTTCTGCATTTCCGTTTTTCATTATTTCTTCTTGTGAGCACTGTGTTGGATTACTGCAAGTTTGTATCAAGGATTCGTTTGCAAGTTATTTCAATTCCAGGTTTTAATATATGCTTCGTTCTGTATTTATTTACAGCATGATTAATAGTAGTTATATACGTATCGCTAGTGTGTTTTTCATTCAAATCATGTCTTGCTAAATTATTTGGTATCAGTATGTAAACAAATTATTCGCCTGGGATTAAATAATAATCGGTGCCATATTTCTACAAATTAGTTTTTAGGCCGAGGTTTCTTATTTTTAATCAAGTAGTTTTTCTTACGAAAGTAAAAAGACATTTAAGGTTGAGGTCAAGATAAACGAGAGTTTGAGAGTTTAACCAGATAGCTGAAACTAGGCATTGATTTTAAACACAGCGGAAGCACTTTAGAATCGATTAGGACTTATTTATTTTCAAAAAGTATTTTTAAATGCAAATGATACAGCGAGAGCGCTCATTCTGATTTAACGGTATAGTCTGAATCAACAAACACGAGAGTGTGAGATGAGGTCTTTTAAATGAATATTTTCTACTGAAAAGTAATTTGACATTTAAACCTGCACCGATGACTGATTAAATTCTAGACGATTAATGCGTTACATACTGATATCTAGTTATTGATTATTTTTACTAAAAGTTAGTACTCTTAGATTTATTTTCTGTCGCCTTACTTCCCTTAGAAATATTAGTCTTAGCTAAACATAGTAACATTCTGATAGCACTAGTTTGATTATCAGTCCTTGTGGGATCGATATCTTTTTAAAACTACGCGATAGACTGTGCGCTTGTAGTTAGTAACCCCATTCGACTCATAAAGTCGTGATCATTCAGGACATCACTCCTGTGAGAAGGTCTATATTGAAGAGAATTGCTGATAAGATTCCTGATGTTCCAGTTGACAACATTTCATTCCACTATGCTAGCAGTGCATCCATGTGGAAATTTGTCTGTCAAAGAAGACTAGAACTGGAAAGAGAACTTGGTGGAGATGCTTTGGAACTTAAGGAAGTTATTGAATTGATTAGATTTGCTGGGTTAATGAAGACAGTTTCTGGACTGTCCAAGTGCTATGATGGGTTAGTCAAGGAATTTGTTGTCAATATTCCTGTGGCTATCAATGACAGCAGAAGTATGGATTTTAGGAAGGTTTATGTTAGAGGCCAATGTGTGAATTTTTCTCCTAAGATAATTAACACTTATTTAGGAAGAAAAGAGAAAGAGTATACAGAAATGGAAGAAACTAACAATACTGTTTACAAGGAAATCACTGCAGGACAAGTGAAAGGCTGGCCCCTAAAAGGAAAGTTGTCATCTAGTTTGTTAAGTGTCAAATATACTATTCTGCACAGAATAGGAGCAGCAAATTGGGTGCCAACAAATCACAAGACCACTATTTCTGTTGGATTGGGGAAGATAATATATGTTGTTGGGACAAAGCAAGTATTTAATTATGGCTCCTACATCTATGATCAGACTATCAAGCATGCTGCTACAAATGCTGTGAAGATGCCTATTGCCTTTCCCTCTCTCATTTTTGGAATCATCCTGTCAGAACATCCTGGTATTCTTCATCAATCTGATGTGGTGTGTAAGAGGGAATCTTCCTTGTCAATCCATTATAAGTTGTTTGAAGGGAAGCATGTTCTTGACATTGTTAAGACATCAGCTTCAACATCACAACAGCCACCTGCCAAGACTGGGTTGATTTCTGAATTGGAGGAGGCTTGTAAGGAGTTGGATGAAGTCATAAGAGTTAGCACTGAAAGAAAAATAAAGTTTGAAAGACTTATCATGACTCTGAGATTGGCAGAAAAAGAAGGTGAAGGAGTCAATACAAGTCAGGATGATGATGATGTCCAGGTCAATGCTGAAGGATCAGGGTCAGAGGAAGAAAGCTCTAGCACTGAGGATGAAAATGCTGCAGATGGTTCAGGTGCAAATGATTCAGCTGAAGATTGATTCTTTCTTCTGTTGTTTACTGTTTTGTTTTGTTTTCAGTTTCTTTTTGTTGTTTTGTTTTTGCACTTTGTGTGCTTGGTTTGTATCTTGGATAATAGTTCTATTATGACTATTTTTTGTTTTTTTTATGATTTGTCAGTATTTTTATGCTATTTTGTTGACAAGGAGAGCTAGCCTAGGTCTAACTTGTTGCTGCTTGTCAAATTATGGCTAAAAAGGGGGAGAGTTAGGCCAAGGTTGTGTAGGTAGGGTTGTTTTCCCCAGATCTGATGTGGTCCTTGGTATTGAGGGGGAGTCTGCAAGAGTGTGCAGCTGGCTTAGTATGCTGGTTTGAGGGGGAGTCTGAAATCTGAACTATGTAATTACTAGGAGTGTTGGGGAGTTTGGAAGGGAGTTTGGAAGAGTGTGCCTGTTTGAACAACTGGTGTGCTGGTTCTTGTTTTGAGGGGGAGTCTGAAATCTAAAGTATGTATGTGCTGATGGTACTGGTAACAGGTGGTTCTTAGCTTAAGGGGGAGCTAGTGTTTATGGTTGTGCAGCAATATGTTTTTGGTTGCTGCTGAAGTTTATCCGCTGCATATTTCTCTGTAGATGGCTGAGATTGTTTTAGCCAAAATTAGCCAAAGGGGGAGATTGTAGGTTCCTTGGTATTGGCTGGAATTTTGGTAAAAAAATATTGAACAATGTTGATGTCTTTTGTCTAATGTCATAACATTGGTTCCTTAACATTAGTTGTTGCAGGGTTGAAGGTTTATGAGCTGATGTTATATCGTGATGTCTTGACATCAGTTAGTAGAACATCAGATCTACAGTAACTGTTTTACGGCTGCAGTTATTATGTTTGTTTTTATGGAGATCTGTTAGAGATATTGAAGGCAAAGATCTTGGAGAAGATATTTCTAGTTGCAATCAGATATAGAGCAGATTGTGCAACAAACATTAGGGCTGATTATTTCAATAAGATTTAAAAAGATATGAAGATCAAATCTGTTTTAAATCAAATCAAATCAGAGTTTATTGGAGAGGTCCAAGCCCAAGGTTGAGTTACTATTTAAAGCAGCCTCAACCCTAGAAGAAATTAACGAAGAAAGAGAGCATAGACTGAGAGTCAAATTTGTGTCTTCGTGTGTGTTTTTGTAAGCCATTCTAGTGTGAATTGGTGTTACTATATTGAGTTGTAAAGTGTCCTCTCTTAGAGCTGTTAAGCAAGAGAGTGTGTGTACTTGATCAAAGCTTGTAAGCAGGATCAAAGGTGTGTTTTCAAAGTGTGATCTTTGAGTTGTGTCACTGAGGTGATTTAGGGAGTGAGTGGGTTCTCATACCTAAGTGGTTTCTTAGGTAGAAGATTCATTAGGTAGTGATTAAATTAGGTAGACTGTCAACTGGTGTGTTGAGTCTGTATTTTAATACTACTAATAGTGAAATTCCTCCCTGGCTTAGTAGCCCCCAAATGTAGGTAGTTTGACCGAACTGGGTGAACAATTCATTGTGTTATTTGCTGCTTGTTATTGCATTGTCCATTGCAGAGTGTGTTGTTGTGACATCGCACTTAACATCACACATCTGGTACTAGAATTTCAGTACCATCAACTGTGCATCTAAAAATGAAGTACTACACTTCTAAGGGTATGGTCGCCAGTTTACACGGGGACATCAAGGTAGTAAGGAGATGTTTTGAAGCGGCCACCAAAGAACCTAACACCATTGCAGCCAAGCCGAAGACTTCCAGCAAGCCGGCCCCGCCCAACAGCTCCGAGGAGGCCAAGTCTCTGCCCCGTGTTGACTCTATCGACCTGGACAGCCGCTTCTCCAAAGTTGACTAGAAGCAGACTCAAACTTGCTTGAGCAACTCTTCAGCTTTAACCAGCACTGGCGACAGCTCACATCCGATGCACCCAATTCCGGATGGCAAGTTCGAACTCGTCCTGCTCGGTGATGACCCCCACCGAGGAGTGAAGATAGGGACCGGACTCTCCGACTTAGCGAGGAAACAAATCAAAGCTTGCCTCCGAGAGAATGCAGATTTATTCACTTGGAGCGCCGCGGAAATGCCCGGCCTAGAGCCTGCTGTCACCTGCCATCAGCTCACTACTGACGCCACCACTAGGGCTATAGCACAACATATGAGAAAGCAGTCTCCGGAGAAAACAGAGGCTGCCGAACAAGCAGTAAAAGACCTCCTTGAGGCAAACTTTATTTCGGAAGCAAAGTACACCACTTGGTTGTCCAACGTTGTACTCGTTAAAAAGTCTAATGGAAAGCGGCGTATGTGTGTTGATTATATCGATCTTAATAGGGCATGCCCTAAACGTGCTTACCTTCCCCCAATATAGATAAACTTGTTGATAATTCTACCAGTTTTAAACTGTTATCGTTCATGGACGCCTATTCGGGCTACAATCAAATACCAATGGGGAAAAGAGACAAAAGATACACATCCTTCATGACCGACTCGGGCAACTATTACTACAACGTAATTCCCTTCGGCTTGAAAAAAGCTGGCGGTACCTACCAAAGGATGACGAAAAAGGTCTTCCAGGGAGAAATCGGGGACATGCTCGAAGCCTATATGGACAATATGATCGTGAAGTTCCACGGGGAATTCGATCACACGACCCATTTGAGAAAAGTCTTCGAGCAGGCCAGAAAATACCGGATGCATTTCAAACCTGAGAAGTGCACATTCGGGGTATGAGCGGGCAAGTTCCCCGGTTTCTATCTGATCGAACGAGGAATCGAAGCTAACCCGACAAGTGCAGGGCCTTATCCTATTTTCCTACACCCAGCTCAAAGAAATCCATCCAATCTCTCAATGGGATGCTCGTTTCATTATCTCATTTTGTGGCCAAGTCTGCCCAGCATGCACTGCCCTTTTTCAAACTCCTCCGCAAGGAGGCAGCTTTCGAATGGACAGAGGAATGCGACCAATCTCTCCTCCACCTAAAACAAGAATTATCGGAGCCTTCAGTCCTCTCTCGGATGGACAACAGCAAAACCCTGTACCTTTATCTCGCAATGGCAGCCGAGGCTGTCAGTGCCGCCCTCATACGTGAAACGCCCGACAGGAAAAAACCCATATACTTCACAAGCAAAGCCTTGCAAGTGCTAGAGCTGAAATACCAACAAATAGATAAAGTGGCCCTGGCCCCCATTACCACTGCAAGGAGACTACGACACTACTTTCTGGCCCACACGATCGTGGTCCGAACAGATCAACCCGTGAAGCAACTGTTAGGACGGCCCGACATGGCCGACAGAATGCTCAAGTGGTCGTTAGAACTATCCAAATTTGACATTCAATACGAGAGCAGAAAAGCCCACAAAGCCAGGAACTGGCCGACTTTGTCGCGGAGATGACGTTCGCTGATTCCACCGCTTGCAGGGTGCGCAAATAAACAATCTTCATCGACGGGGCATCCAGTTCGGCAGGAAGCGGAGCAGGTATCATTTTGGAAAACAAAAAAGGCATTATCGTCGAAGTCTCGCTTACCTTATCTTTCCCTACCTCCAATAATCAAGCTAAATACGAGGCCTTCCTCGCTGGTCTATGCCTAGCCGAAGACCTAGGGGCCGAGGAAGTCATCATGGTAACAAGATCATCAGCTACAACTCCTTTCCTCCAGAGATTCACTCCTTGAATCAACAAGCGTCTGCATACACTCCACTGTCAAGATGTTTCAACATCTAATAGAACACCAGTTCCTTATCTTGACTGTACCCATTCTCCAAAGAACAGACCCTTGAGCAGATGCAACAAGAGATGTTGTACTTCGTGATGTACCAACTTGTCATCAGTGATATTGTACTTCAACATACAAGGATAATCAATTAAATATTGGTAAATTCCACAAATAGCAATTGATCTTAAATCCTTGTCCTCAAAACCATACACCCTGTATGATCTACCTGATATCAACACAATTGTGTCAACATCTTTCTAGTCAAATAACATGTTAAGACATCAAGTCTGCCACCCTTGACTCAACCTGCCTATGACTTTCCTTTGCTAATAGAATCCTTGTAAGTCATGAGCGGTGAAAATAAATCACATCTCATTATCTCCAAGTTGAATAACATCCATCAACACCAGAGATCTTCAGAAATCCATCTTCAAAATGAGAACAAATTATCCTTCTGAAAGAGCTCTTCAACCACGACCAGAGATGCCTTTATGAGTGGACTTGAGTGAAAACTCAAGTATCTTTGGCAACTTTGTCGAAAAGAACATTTACCAAATTCATAGATCATGAACTTTGATAAACACGATCTCAACTAACCTTCCTTTCAAACTGACTTCACGATACAAGTTGGAACCAAACCTCCAAGTATCAAGTCAACATAACAGAAATCAACCAACAACTCTCTCCATTCCATTGCTCCTAACTTTGGAACGACTAGAGCCTTCACAGATGCTGATATCTTCAAGAAAAGAATCCAACAATCAAGATCTTCCACCATCTTTCTTCTGTCACAACTCCAGAATCCCATAAATACTAGAGTTTTTCCATTAGAAACATATGTAGTGGAATCACCAAGGAACATCTTCAACATGCCCTAATAAGACGTCAGAACATCTTACCACACAACAAACATGAGAACTAGCCATTCCTCTTGCAGTTGCTATAGAAACTCCTCAGAAAACATGAACAACCACCAGTAGTTGTTACCTTCGATCCAGAACATCCATCCCATCCATTAATACCCTTGAGTATGTCAGAGTGAATGATTTGATCTCCCAAACTCCTCATTGTTTAAAGCACCAGAAAGTATCTCCTAATATCTCATCTAGACATTGAAATTCTGATACCAATTAAAATTCTGGCATAGCAGGTATCAGATGTCCTAACACATGTCAAGACATTGTTCTCTGCACAACTTCAAAACAAGAACAAAACTAACAAAATGATATTCAGAATATCAACAACAGCAGCAAGACAGATGTTTCAACATCTGTTACAACATGTTAATCAAAACTGAACTATATATTGCAGAATGATAAACAAGGCAAAATATGATAACCCAGTTCGGTGCAAATCACCTACATATGGGGGCATACCAATCCAGGAAGAAGAATCCACAATCAGTAGTATAGTTTTATGTAAACAACCGATGGTTTACAGTAAACAGTCTTTGGTTTACCTATCACTACCCAATGGAGACTTTATCGTTAGAAGTCACATCTAATTGTTAAGAGAAACACATCTCACTCCCTAAATCACAACCTGTGATTATCTAACAATTATAGTCACAATAACTGTATCATCCTACTTGAAAGACACCCCTTTCAATACAAAGTTCAGTCAATCATTCTTGACTAACAAGCTAACTTGGATTTGGTTAAAAGCTTCATCCAAGAACAATACACCATTCATTACTTATGGGTTTCTAAATCTGTACAAGTATTTATGTCTTCCACAATGTATCAAATCGATACAGAGGGAGACTTACAAGAAAGCCTACGACTCTTAAAACCCTAAACTCTATTTTCTACTTTACAGAAGTGTTACAATAGGTTCGGTCTTTTAGTCTTAGGTCTTGTTCTTCTTTTATAATCTTCTGCTGCCTTGGGCTTCGGATCTTCTGTTTATTTCTTCCTTTATCCATGTTCTGATTGCTTCTTTAATCTTGGACCAGGTTAGCAACAACCTGCTATATCAGGTCAAGATGTCGAGACATACATTAGGACATCATCTCTGACAAGTCTTCTTTCACCATACTTCTTCATGTTGGAACATCTTGCCCAACATTCTGTTTTATCAAAAATTTGCTCAAATCTGCAGAGCCTTCATTTTGAATTCGACATAGAAACTATATGATAAAGATTTGTTTTAAAATTAAAATTTGAATATTTTTTGGAAGAAAAATATTTGTGAAAATTTTGGTTTTTTTTAGGAGATATGTTTTTTAATACTATATATTATGCTAAATATATTTGAAATCACATGTATGATTATGATTGATGATTGAGAATCCTAAAATCTATTTTCTTTTAAAGAATTTTGATTCTCAACCGTTTATTTATGGCTATAGATAATATATTTAGAAATATATGTTCATGTCAATTATTTGGGAAAGATAGATATTAAATTTAAATCGTATTTTGGTGATTTGATTCTTGGTTTTGAATTAAAAAAAAGTTTTTACTATCAAATCTTTTTATTTGGTTTTGTTTTAATTATTGTTTTATCTTTCAATTTGATTCACATAAAATTTTCACATGAATTTAGAATTTTGAGAAATAAGACAAATACTAATTTGTTTAATATATATTTAGTTATTATATATTATTTGTGGAAATTTTTTGAATGTTTTAAATGTCTTTCAAAATTATAAGGTAAATCTAAAGATTTGATTCTTTAAATTTTAGATACTTTGGATTTTAGAATTGATTTTATTGATTCTAAAATAATTTATTTAAAGAATTATTTGGTGCATATGTGAATTTGTTATATATATTTAATTTGATTATTATATATAATTTATTGGAAGATCAATTACCTTTATATAACACTTAATAGTGAATCTCAAAATATTATGATTCAATTTTGTTAAGTACTAAATCAAGGTTTTTACTTTTTAAATTTTAGGAAATTTAAATTTTAGATTTATGGTTTATTTATAAGCATGTGAAGATTTGTTTCATTTATTATTTATTATTTTTTATTGGAAACTTTGATTCTAGAATAATTGTTCATTTATTTAAAGATTCATTAAGTACGTTTGTGAATAAATTTTAGCATGAAATAAGTTTTTGCTATATATATAGAGATTCAATTTTTATTTGAATTGAAATTAAATATTTGGTTTATAGCATGATTATGATGTTTTAATTTTATAGTCATTAAGTTTCTACAATAATTTTTTTATTTCATACTATTTATTGTTTTCTTGTGAGTTTCTTCTCACATTAAGGGTCGTTAAGTAATATTATGATTATGAGACATGCGACAAAGCTTACGGATTCAACCTACTTATTAAATTGTACGGTAATTTTGATTGAGTTAATTAAAACAACAAGTTGCAAAAGTAACCTCTGTTGCGTATATTTGATTTGGTTGAAATTACAAAAGATGTAGTATGAAATTATTCATGCAAGCTGTTATAGTCGGAAAAAAGGAAGACATAGTTTGGCCAGATAATTACATACCCGCGAAGGTGAATATGTGGTAATTATAAGGTTTTTTTTTCATGTGGGTAATGGTTGGTGTTAAAGAAGCACATTATCTGACAGAACTTATTATCAATATTTGATCATTACATTGAGAGTATTGCTTGCAGTTAATTCTTGGAAATCAAAAATTGTGGATTAATGGTGCATTTGGTATCTTTCTTTTGTCTTATAATTTACAATTAAATATTTGCATGTCTCTATAATAATTTATTGATGTGCCTAATAAAGGCGTGTGAACGTAAACTCATGAAAGTATTTAGTGGATTACATTCACACCTATGATGGTACACATGTGACGATTATAAAGATTTTTTGTTTATCAATATTAATTGACAATGTTTGATCATTGTAACAAAATACCACTAACAATTTATGTTGTTGTCTAAAGACTTGACATGAATGATGCACTTGGTATTTTGGTGATTACAATTTTTTGTTACCTATAAAGTAATATAGTTTAGGTATATGCAAAATAAGTTAGATTTTGATTCTCAAAAGTTTTAACTTCTAGGAATAAAATATTCCAACAATATATATATATATATATATATATATATATATATATATATATATATATATATGGGATGACTCAAGTGAGAACACTTGGTTATTATGAGAAATGAGAACAATCAATCTTAACCATTAAATTTTAATTAATTGAAATTAATGGATTAGATTGATTTCTCTTTCTATAGTCCTCTTTATTAAATAAAATACATCATTGTTAAAGTTATTTTAATTAATCAATGAATTGTAATTTAATGGTTAAGATTGATTGTTCTCATTTCTCATAATAAACAAGTGTTCTCACTTGAGTCATCTTATATATATACACTAAATACTTTACATAAAGTATTCAATAAATCTAAAAATTAAAATTTTTACATTATTTTTAATGTTTGACTTATTTTAAGTTGTTGAATTATAAATATCAAAAATTTATTTAATAATAAATAAATACCATCACCAGAGATCGAACCCTGGACAAGCAACTTATACATTTTTAACTCAACTAACACTTACCAATTGATTTATTCTATCCATCAAAATTTTATATTTTAGATTCAATGAATAATTGATGTATCTTGACTATATATAGACTAAATACTTTACATAAAATATTCCTTTCATCTATAAATTAAAATATGAATGATTGATGCATCGTGTGGATATATATATATATATATATATATATATATATATATATATATATATATATATATATATAAAATAGTTTATGTTCTGGACTGGGCCAATGACCATGCACGACCCAATCTACTTCCACTCCAGCAACGACCCAATTGCTTGGGTCCAATACAACAAGGGGAGAAAGTTACCTTCTTGCCCCTCCTACCGGACAAGGACTGCACGGTCCTCCCCGGAAAAACCGCCGTCCTGCACGACACGAATGCTCCCCGAACAGCTAAACGGCAGGTGCCCGTAACTGCCAGCTTGCCAGGTGCAACGACTAGTTTGGCCACCCTGCCTGACATAACGGCTAGTTTAGGAAGTTACCTATTATTCAGGAAAACGGTTATGTCGCCCTAAAAATAGGACCGTTGGCCACGCGCTGGGGAGCGCTATATAAACCCTCTCGTACGAGAGGGTCAGGTATCAAATATTCACCCTACAAACTAATACTTGTACTTGCCCTTTCTCCGACCGTTACTTACTTGATCGTCGGAGTACCTTGCAGGTACAATCCCCCTCCTCTTCTCAACATCACCATTCCGAGCACCTTGGACGACCCTGGCGACCAGCCTCCATGGATCTGATCGAGCACCCGCGATCAGTGGCGCCGTCTTTGGGAAACGTCTTGTTCTCCCCATCTTTTTTTCCCTAGAAACTAAAGATTAAAACAAACCCTCAAGAAACATCCACATCATGGCCGCTCAAGACTCTGCCAAAGGTGCTGCTGACCATTCTGCATTCGTCCCTGTCAATAAGATCGATGTTGACGGCTAATCTTCCTTACTTTCTGACCTCCGTTTCCTGAGAGACGGGGCCCTAGCATCCCCGTCTCCTATTCCCGTCGAACATGGGAACGACCAACCACCGTCAGCTGATCAGCCAGTTCCTGTCCCGCCCAACGCCGACCAGGCCGTGGCGACTCTTTTGGAAGCAATCAATCAAACCAACCTCCTCATTATGCGACAGAGCGAAAGGATAGAGGCACTCGAAGAAGCCTCTCTCCCAAGATCGCCTCCACCGAGGAAGAATCATCGAAGATCCAGAAGCCCGCCACCCAGGCGTGACGATGATCGAAGATTGAGGTGGGAGCCTGAGTCATATCCCATCTGAAAGCGCGACCAGATCTCCCCGCGGGATCAACCTTCGCCCGGACATAAAAGAACACGACGGGACAGACTAACTCCCCCGGTTAGATCCCAAGTTCGACCACTATCGCCGTCTCCCCGGAGAAACCGCCGCTGCGAGAGAAGGATACGGTCCCCGTCACCGACCAGTTCAGATAGCGATGATGAGCCCCGTGGCCCATTGTCCCGTGAGATACTGGCCATCCGCCTTCCCAAAGGCCTTGAGAAGCCTCCGTCTCTAGGCACCTACGACGGCACGACGGACCCAGACGAGCATATTGAAAACATAGATGCTCTCCTAGATTACCAGGGAGTACGCGGCGCCATAAAGTGTCGTTTGTTCCCAACAACGCTCCGTAAGGGAGCCATGACATGGTATAAGCAATTACCTGAAGAGTCTGTTACATCATGGAGACAACTGGGCCGGATAATCTCCCGCCACTTCACCGCATCACGCCGTCACCCGAAGACGGAGGCTTCCCTCAGAGCCGTCGTCCAAGGGAAGGACGAGCCCCTGCGCGCATACATAGAGCGGTTTAATAAGGAAGCCGTCCAGGTCCCCACGACCGATGAAATGAAGAAATTCTTGCTCGAGCAAGGGCTCCGCCCGGGTTCGGATTTCACCAAAGCCATCGGCCTCGCACCTCCGAGGAACCTCAACGCCCTACTTCTCCACGCTCAGTCTCATATACAGTACGAGGAGAAAGTAACCGCCCATACTGTTCGAGCATCTCGACACCAAGAGAATGCCCGACCTTCCATAGCTGATAAATCCTCGACATCTCGTCGGGGAGAGAGGAAGCGCGACGACCGTCATCCTGAGTCCCGCGACCAGAAGGGACCTTCAGGACGGTTCCATGATTACACCCCCACACTGTCTCGAGGGAGAAAATTTTATCCGAATGTGCCAATTCAGAATTCAAGTAGGCGGGAGTGGGTTTCCCGAAACAAATGCCAGCCAAGCCCGACGCTAACAAATCCAAATATTGCCATTTCCACAAAAGTCACGGCCACACAACAGAGGAATGCATCCACCTGAAGGATGCGATTGAGATCCTCATCCGCGACGGACATCTGAAGCAGTTCGCGAAGAAAAGGGATACTCCCCGGCAGGACGCCCAGGAGTCTAAAAAGATCGAGGAGGAAATTCCCTCCTCGGAGGATGCCAATGTCCAGATAGCTATGTCGATATCTCGACCCGAAGACTTCTACATTTTGGACGGTCTGCCCGTCCCAACATACCTTGGAGCCCACGGCCCGTGGGAGACTTTTCCATCCGCCATGGTCATATTAGGTGGCGGGTTCAACAAGATCACGGTCGGATCTGTGAAAAGAAGGTTTGAATAATTGATCAACAAGAGTTCCAACCAGGTCGCTACACTGGATAATTCCCGAAAGGGATCCGTCCCCATCGCTTTCTACAAGGAGGAACTCAGCGGAGCCCCCAATTCAAGCATCCCGTTGCTCGTCCGAGCAAAGATGGCGAACTTCAACGTTCGCAGAATACTTGTCGACCAGGGTAGCTCGGTCAATATAATGTACAATCAACTGTTCTCGACGTTGCAGCTGAATGACTCTCACCTTACCCCATACGTAGGATCCGACTTGCAAGGATTTAACGGAGCGGTGACTAAACCCAGAGGTTACGTAGAGCTCATCATAACCTTTGGATCCGGAGAAACAACCCGAGCAATCAAGGTACAGTTTCTGGTGATAGACTGCCCGTCACTGTACCAATATATCTTTGGAAGGCCAACCTTGGCAGAACTTATAGCGGTGCCCTCTACTGTACATCTCAAAATGAAGTATTACACTTCAGAGGGGATGGTCGCCACACTCCACGACGATATTGAGGCTGCCCGCCGGTGCTTTGAAGCAGCGTCAAAGGGACTCAGCACCATAGCTTCTGGACCAAAAGCTTCTGGACGGAAACCTTTGCCCAACAGCTCCGAGCAGCCCAAGCCAATTCCCCAAGTCGAATCCATCGATTTGGACAGCTGCTTCACCGAGGAAGACCAGACTGAGGACTCTGCGACTTCGAGCAGCCCATCTAGCAGCGACGCCTATCCAATGCAGCCCATCTCAGATGGCAACTTCGAATTCGTCCTGTTCGGAGAAGACCCCCAACGGGGAGTAAAGATCGGAGCTGATCTCCCCGACTTGGCCAGAAGACAACTCAAAGCTTGCCTCCGAGAGAATGCTGACTTGTTCTCCTGGAGCGCTGCAGAAATGCCAGGATTGGATCCATCAACCGCTTGCCACCAACTGACAATCGACCCGACCGTCAAAGTTGTTGCCCAGCGCGGGAGGAAGCAGTCCCCGGAGAAGACGGAGGCTGCGGAAAAGGCTGTAAAAGACCTCCTAGAGGGTAAATTCATTTCTGAGGCCAAATATACTACTTAGCTCTCAAACGTTGTACTTGTAAAAAAGAATAATGGCAAATGGAGAATGTGTATCGATTATACTGATGTTAACAAGGCATGCCCAAAGGATGCCTACCCCCTCCCCAATATTGATAAACTCGTCGATAACTCTGCAGGTTTTAAACTTTTATCGTTCATGGACGCCTAATCGGGCTATAATCAAATCCTGATGGCCGCGAGCGATAAAACGTACACGACCTTCATAACCGAGTTGGGCAATTATTACTACAACGTAATGCCCTTCGGACTGAAGAATGCCGACGCAACATACCAACGGATGATGAACAAAGTCTTTCAGGGAGAAATAGGCGACATGCTCGAAGTCTATATAGACGACATGATCGTCAAGTCCCACGAGGAACTCGATCATGTCGCCCATCTACGCAAGGTCTTCGAATAAGCCAGGAAATATCAAATGCGTTTTAACCTAGAAAAATGCACGTTCGGCATTCGGGCGGGAAAATTCCTCGGCTTCTACTTAACAGAACGGGGGATCGAGGCCAGCCCTGACAAATGCCGGGCATTTTACGAATCTCCAACGCCCAAATCAAAGAAAAATATCCAATCCCTCAACGGGGTGCTCGCATCCCTATCCCATTTCGTGGCAAAATCTGCCCAGCATGCTCTGCCCTTTTTCAAACTCCTCCGTAAGGAGGCAAGATTCGAGTGGACCGAGGAATGTGAGACAACCCTTCTCCATTTAAAGCAAGCACTGTCAAAACCGCCCATCCTTTCTCGGCCAAACAACGGAGAAACCTTGTACCTGTATCTCGCCATTACTTCTGAAGCCGTAAGCGCCGTCCTTATCCGCGAGACTCCTGACGGGAAGAAGCCCATATACTTCACGAGCAAAGCACTACAGGGTCCGGAATTAAGGTACCAGCAGATAGAAAAGGTAGCACTAGCTCTTATCAACGCAGCCAGACGACTAAGACACTACTTCTTAGCGCACACGGTCGTAGTTCGGACAAATCAGCCTATAAAACAACTGCTAGGACGTCCAGACATGGCTGGCAGGATGCTCAAGTGGTCGTTGGAGCTATCCGAGTTTGATATCCAGTACGAAAGCCGAAAAGCCCTCAAAGCCCAAGCACTGGCTGATTTTGTCGCAGAGATGACATTCGCAGACTCCCCGGTGCATGGGGCACGTAAGTGGACCATCTTCGTAGATGGGGCATCCAGTTCAACCGGGAGTGGGGCAGGTGTAATATTGGAAAACGACGAAGGGATCATCGTCGAGGCTTCTCTCACTTTGTCCTTTCCCACGTCGAACAACCAAGCCGAGTACGAAGCCTTCCTCGCCGGGCTACGCCTAGCCGAGGATCTGGGCGCCGAAGAAATCGTCATCTGCACAGATTCGCAGCTCGTGGCTCTCCAGGTTCTAGGAGAGTATCAAACCAAGAACGACAACCTTTTCGAATACCTAGCACTGGTCAAGGAAAAGATGGCAAAATTTCGAGCAGTGGAAGTAAAGCACGTCCCCCGCGAACACAACGTACGGGCGGATGTCTTATCCAAACTAGCGAGCACAAAGAAGAAGGGCAGAAACAAGTCCGTCATCCAGGAAGTACTTCCCCGATCCAGCATCGAAAAGGGATCCTCGACCATGGAAGTGCATGTAATTGGCGACAACAATTGCTAGATGACCCCCATGTACAACTACCTCGCCAGAGACGAGCTTCCCAGCGACCCCAAGGAGGCCAGCACAATCAGGCGAAGAGCTTGCTCGTACGTCCTAGTCAAAAACAGACTCTATCGACGAGGCTTCTCTATCCCACTACTTAAATGCGTCGAAGAAGAAGTTGTCCCTCACATCTTGCGCGAGATCCACAAAGGTATCAACGCCCAACATCTCGGAGGGAAATCCCTTTCCCGTAAGGCCCTCAGGGCTGGGTACTATTGGCCGACCATGCAACATGACACTAAAGAACACGTAAAAAAGTGCGACAAATGCCAACGGCACGGGGACATGCACTTAGCCCCACCTAACGAGCTGAAAAGTATGTCATCCCCGTGGCCATTCGCCTGGTGGGGGCTGGACATCCTGGGAACCTTCGTGGTAGGATCAAATCAAAATAAATACTTGATAGTAGGCGTGGACTACTTCACGAAGTGGATAGAGGCAGAAGCCTTGGCCAAAATAACAACACTAAACATATTGCGCTTCTACAAGCGAAACATCCTTGCACGCTTTGGCATTCCCCAAGCAATAATCACGGACAATGGGACGCAATTCACGGACAAGAAATTCCAGGACTTTGTCGCCCACCTAGGGACGAAGCAACGTTTCGCGTCCGTCGAACATCCTCAAACCAACGGGCAGACCGAAGCGTCCAACCGGGTCATTCTCCGAGGCCTCAAACGAAGGTTGGACGAGACAAAGAAGGCCTGGGTCGAGGAACTGCATAGCATCCTATGGGCATACCGCACCACTCCTCACTCCACGACTGGGGAAACACCTTTCCGGCTAGCATACGGGACAGAGGCTGTAATCCCCGTCGAAATCCACATACCATCTAGGCGAACAGAGTCACCTCTAGATGAGGAGATGAATGATGGAGCACTGAGAGAGGAGCTCGACCTCGTCGAGGAAATCCGGACTGGGGCAACCCTCCGTTAGGCCTCTCTCAAATAAAAAATCGCCATCAGGTACAATGCCAAAGTCATACGACGAGAGTTCGACGTGGGCAGCCTCGTCCTGCGAAGAAACCACAAGGACTCTCGCGAGGGCAAGCTGGCAGCAAATTGGGAAGGGCCATACCGAGTCCGTGCAAAAACGGAGAACGGAGCCTATTTCCTCGAAAACCTCAACAGGGAAGAAATCGCTCGACCTTGGAATGCGGAAAAACTAAAACAATATTACAACTAAACACCACGATCAGCGTCCCCGCAACGAAAGACCATCTTACGGTCATTATGCACGCCCAGGTACAAGCGCTGCATACAAACAAAGTAGAATCCCACTCAAGTAAAAGAGCCGGATCTTTGCTCGTCGGCAGTCCTCGATTGAGAATCGCCGGCACCCAAGTACCATGATCGGCAGAACCCCAGCTCGCGATGGGACGTTCACGCCGCAACCTCAGGCCTCGATCACGACCTGAGATCTGCAACCCTGCCGGGACATTCCCCGGCTATTCGACCAGTTCCTACACTGGCGAATTCATATGCAACGAGCAATCCTTTAAAAAATAGCTCTATTTCAAACACTCCCTCCTACGGGCTGACATACATGCACAACTAATATAAGTACAACAACATAAACAAAAATAATACAAGTGATAAAATCGGTCAACAAAGATCAAACATTAATTAAGTGGTCACGAGGACCAATATTGTGCGGGTTTACATAAAAGGGGGGCCATCCCCCCCCCCAAACAAAATAAGATTACAAAAGGTACACGGCGCGCAGGCCGGACAAACATTATCAAAACAACAAAACTTCATTCTTCAATGTCGGCCACCTGCTCGACATTGGATTGGGGATCTTGGCCGTCAGGAATCGGGTTCTCTGTCTGATCGACGAGGAGGGTGTCCGGCATGATAATGCGCCCATCATCAACGTGTGCCAAATAATGAGTACCTTCAGTGATTCTGTCAAGGCCGAAGTTCACCACCCGTAACTGAGACACTGTATTCTTAAAGGACTCCTCGCCGATCACAATGTTGTCATCCTCGGCAGCCAGCATGCGGGAAACCAATTCAGACCTGGTTTTTAGTTCCTTCACATCATTAGGTTCATCCTCGCTAGGAGCAGCGGCCAACTGCAGTCGTTCGACCAGCTCCTCAGCAGCTTTCTTCTCCGACTCCAACATGGACCTCTCCTCCCGCAGCCTGGTCACTTCCTCATCAGTTGTTTTCTTAGCCTCCTTGGCACTTCGGGCCTCCTCCCTAGCTTTCTTCAAGTTGTCCTCAAGGGTGGCTACTTTAGCCCGGGAAGCAGTCAACTCATACTCTGTCGTCGAATCTCCCTCCGCATAGATGGCCGCCATCTCCAGCATCCTGACCATAGCAGAAGCGTCCTGGGCCACCAGCGCCCTCTTACTCGAATGATCCATGCTTTGCATCTGGAGGGAGTCTGCCCGAGGGACCACCAGAGACGTTCCTTCAAAGAACATCTTATCTAGAATGCATGGAGGCAACTCGAACTTCCCCTTTTTGGGCACTTTAATCAAATCAACTACCTCGTTAGCTCTTGGGCGCTTGGCCCTGGTTGCCAGAGGCATAGGAGATCATTGAACAGTAATAGGAGAAGCACTCCCCGAAGGAGGCTGAGAAGTAGAAACCGCACACTGAAGAGGGCGAGACTGAGGGGTGCCCGCTCCAATCTTGTTCCTTGCTGCCGCATTTCTCACCATCCTCTCATGGGCAGAAGGCATGTCGCCTGCAAAAGACAAAGACAAATGTTAGACAACAAAGAAATAAATACTGCAAACGTACATTGCTAAAGCTAAATACCGAGCAGCTTCATAGCAGCCGTAGGAGATTTACACTCTAGCAATGCTTTGGTATTAATGAAGCGGGGCTCCACGCACCAACTACCATCTTCCTCATAGATGGGCGCCCTCTTCTTGTTAATACATTCGGCCAGCCGAAAGGAATGAACGTAAGCCACCAGCTTCTTGTAAGAGGCAATGTCTTCCTCGTCCAAATCCTGCTCCTGAAAAACATACTCGTTGGGTGGCTTCAGGAAATGATCTGTCCCCCAGTGGAAGGGAAACTTTAGCAACCTTTCCCCAACATACTTCCCGTCCTCGGTAATCTTATCATTAACCTCTTCGTCCACTTCGAGCTCCCAAACAAACATGTTATCCTGAGCAGCCTCGGACACGGGCTCGACAATATAGTACCTCGTCTTAAACGTCCTGATAGATTCAGAAAAAGGCTTAAACAACTTATGGGGCTGTTTCAGAGAGACCCATCCGTATCTCCTCCCCGAAGTCTGCCGCTGAAGATGAAATACTGTAAAGAAGAAAGGGATAGTTGCTCCAATTTGCAAATGCTCGCACGTCAACTTAAACGCCCAGATGAACGCCAATGAGTTTGGGTGAAGCTGCGTCGGGGCCAGATGAAGATGCACGAGCACGGACTGTTGGAAGTCAATGAAGGGGAGCCTCAATCCCAGCTCTTTGAACACATATTCATATATGGTAAAGTGCTCCTCGAAATTTGTACAGACACGGTCATCCACGGTAGGGAAATGCACCTTCCAGTCTCCCTCCGCTCCAACAGTCTCGAAGACGTCTCCTATGTACGTAGCAAACTCGGACACATGGTCGGCAGGCTCAACCACCTCCCACTCCTCTGAAGAGTTCCCAGCAACTTCCTCGTCCATCTCGTCCACGTCATCTTCCTTCCCAACGTCGCTGGGAGCCTCCCCGACTTCCCCGCTGGAAGTGCTCGAAGACTGCGAGCTGTTGCTGTCCGTGGAACTAGCTTCTTCTTCGGACGTCTCTATTATAACTTCTCCATCCGGGCCCGTCGCCATAACAACCACCTAAAAAGCAGAGAAAGAAAGTGAATTCGACGACAAATCAAATCCACCCTTCCACCGCTAGTCAAGTGAAAGGGCGCGCGAAGGGCTGAGGACGATGTCCCTGGCCTAAGCCCTAACGACAGTGTAAAATAACCTCTCCGCGAGGCATTTCCTGGAATTTTCCTTCTAGAGCGAGGAACTTCCCCGTAGTACATACCCAGTTTCCATTCGAAACCCCACCGGAAGCTATGAAGTTTTCGCCGGAATCTGGAGACATTCGAACGGAAACTTCGTCACATCT